>JAMAKQ010000192.1:0-23887 GCA_023628475.1 Chaetomiaceae sp. PF1801
ACCGCGCAGCTGCAGCACGGCGAGCAAGCGGATCAACAGCAATGCAAGCAAGCGGAATGCACGCAAGCGGGCGGAAAGGCGTCTCAAGCTCACAAACTAGAGGTTCCGGGAAGGCAGCTCTAAGGAGATGCACCTGATTGATGTTCAAGTTGGAGGAGGAGTCTAGGTGAAGGAGGAAGATGCGCACCGAAAGTTCAAGACTCTGCTACTAAGATTCTGGGATCAACGAGGCGGGCGGCAGAATACGATTATAGAGGGCGGCGGCGTTATAACTAAGACCACCAAGTTCCTTATCCACGAAATTCTCGACGAGAGTCTAGATGGGTCTGAATATTACGTTGAATGGGTAGGTTATAGGAGTGAGAGCTGCTCTTGGGAGCCGAGGAGCGGAATACTAGCGGAGTTCATCTATACATTTAGACAAGCACGGGCTTCGTGAAAGTTGAAGTTGGTAGAAATACATATGGGGTAACTAACTGTTTCTCAAAGGTGTATGTTCCTCAAGAGCTCGTGATCCGCGTCCCAAGTCTAACACATTTGAAGAGACAAAAAGGTTCATCTGTAGCCCTGCAATTGCGCACCCAGCTCCCTACATGCTCCAGCCCGGAGGGGGAACGTCGAGAGGAAAGGGCGGTTACCAGCCATCTTACCGCGGCCACAGACTACGTTCCCCCCAACCCCAAGGGATGGTTGGCCCCCGAAGGGCCTTCTCCAACCCCGAAGGATCTCCGCTATTACCTCGTTTCTTTTGTGCAAAGTGCAAACTCTAGAATCATCGCCATTGACGTTTCGCTTCAATCAGCCAATAAGATTACCGGTAGCGGCGTTGACCCACCAGGTCTGATTTAGCAGTCCCAGCGGGCCAGGCCGGTGGAGGAAGGATGGCGGGGTCACATGGATTGCAACACATCGCCAAGCCTTCGCGGACAGTCCTAGCCACACCAGCGCCACAGCCTCGATGCTGTGAGGGCAAGCATTCCCGGCTGCTCGGTCAGATATCAGGAGGCGCCGCCAGAAAGGTCTAATGACGTTCGCCATACCACTCTCCAACTTCAAGCAGGCTCGAGGAGTGTTAGGAAGCCCGCCTTTATTAGCTGTTTGGTGACTGAACTAACCGCCGACCGGACCGAGCGATCCGCCGCAGGCTGGGACGTCAATTCATCCCGCATTGTCTGCTCGCCCAATATCCCTCGCCCAATCTTCATCCTGAAACCGTCTACGCTAACGACTGGAACTATCTCGCTCCATCCTCCCCCCATAATTTGCGCTGTAAGCCTTCCAGGATACGTAACTCTAGATGAACAAAGCCTGTAGGGCGCGCGATGAGTCTGAAGAAGGCAATCGTCTTGGAGAATAGGTCCTTAAGGGTTTGCTCCTTGATATAGCCTTGGAGAGTAGGATCTCGGAACACAGCAGAGAGGGTAAGGAGGTTGCTCCAAAGCCTATATATAGAAATGCGAAGTCAGTTGCATACGTATCTACTCGAGGATATGAATCTTACAATTGGTCAGTGCCCGAAATACGAGTCGCAATGAACTGCTTCTGCTCTAGACGGTGCGCCGATTAGATACTCTCGATGAGAGCCTAGGTGCCCTTGATGGCATAGATGACTGTCTTTTCGTGGAAGGTGTGTAGCGTAGGGGTGCCAGGGCCGGCGGACAGGTAAGTGGGAGCACTGCTCCCTCGACTGCTGCAATTCGTCTCAAGAATCTGACGCACAAAGGGCAGGTAGAGGATCGCGCGAGCTCTCCGATACCTGATATCCAGCAGGGCAAACAACACATCCCCGCCCGGAATATCGTTGTGGTTAGACCCCGGTGGCTGAAAGCCAAACAGGGCGTCCTCGAGGTTTTTGGTGATATCGCTGCTTGGCTGCAGCATCACCCGTTGGTTTCTAGGATCGGCGAGCAACTCGTGGATCTGGTTCGTGACATTGCAAAGGTATATTCGTGCGCCGTAATGTTGGAGAACATTTGCGTCGAAGCCGAACTTTTGCGCTGCGGAGAGGTCGGGATACGGGACCCGGTCCCTGTAGGCCACGAGGCAAGACTGCGGCAGTGGCAACCCGGTGATAGCTTCACTGTCAAGACAAGGTTAAAGATATTTTTCCGTATGGACGCGGACAGGCTCACCTTTCCAGCTGCAGAGATGTCCAGTAAGCGAAAACCAGCTGGAGGTCGGACTGCTTGAACACCTGCTCTGGGGCCCTATTTCTCGCAATTAGAGTCCTGAAAAGAACGCACACACGTTGGACGTACCATCCCATCAAAGCCTGCAACGCAGATGTTGCCGCCCTGATACTAGTGAAGCTGTCCGACACCATGCCGAGCCGGTCATAATAAAGCCCAGCAAGGAGGAACGCATGAATGTGCTGCATGCAAGTCCCAACCGGTCGGTCCTTCAGGATGTCCGTGGCGTACGCGAAGTAGCCCAAACCTGGAATTGTATCAGTGTCCCTCTGCGTGTCCCTGGAGCGTTCCTTGAACGACTCGCTGATGGGCGCGATGCTGGGAATCATGTCCTTGTGCAGACAAATCTCTCCTAGTGCGAGCACTAACGAGACGAGCGCGTTGTTGATGGACTTGCCATGCGGCACGGACAACTGCTCGGGAGTTGAAGACCACTTCCGCTTGGAGACGCTATGTTGGATGTCGTCGAGGAAGAGGTTGACCATATCGTCCAATTCGCACGGGAAGAAGAGCGGATGTATGTTCTGGATGTTGTCTCGGTAGCTCTGAACGTACTTCCGCACACACGCCTCGCCGAAGTCTGGAGTCTGTTTTCCGACGAAGACGATGCTGTCGATCGGCTTCATCCCAGCCTTCATCAAGTCGTGTCCCCAGACTCGGACATGTTCCCTCGATGCTTCGTAACAAACTGTAAAGTCGCCCATCCACTTGAGATTCTCGGCCTCCATGATGTCCTGGACAATGGCCTGAATGGAACGCCATTCACAAAGACGAGTAGCCGGAGCAGTGGAATCGTATGGGATGTACTCGGCCTTTGGAGGCAGCGACTGGTGATGCTGTCGAAGGCGGAGCGCACCTTCTATCCTGATCAAACGCTGCTCGAAGACATCAAACCGATGGAGCATCGTCTTCATCACATGTAGAGCCTTCTCCATTCTTTATCTCGTTAGGAGCAGGCCGAGCAGCAAAGAGAAGGGGACAACAGGAAACGTACGTTGTCGAGGAAGTCGGAGGAATCTGCTTGTATATGCACGCTGTCTTTCCCATCTCACAATTGCTGCACGGCTGCTTCTCGTCGCATCTGGTCTTCTTGGCCCGGCACGAATTGCAAGCCTAGCAATATCATTATGGTTAGCCAGAACGTATCCCTTTCGATTTGTCTTGGATAGGATACAAACGCGTGATGCCCGATAGGTCTGGCGGTTGGCTGATTTGGTTGTAGGTTGGACTTGGGCGAAGGTGCAATCCGGCGTGTAGAAGTTGGGTCCATCCTGGACGAGCAGCTGAGAGTGCCGCCAGTGAGGGAACTGACCAGCCATTACCAGCAAGGACGGAAGGAAAAGCAGCTCAAAAAAGCCCCTCTTTGGAGTCTGGTCGACGGTGAGCCTTCAGCTTTGAGTAGGAGAGGGCAATTGTCGTGGACAGCTTCTCAAACAAAACAGTGAAGACTTTCTGAGAGTTTAGGACATTGCCAAGGATATCAGATCCACCAGTCCAGGTGGCTTAATGCGGGCTGGCAAGTACAGTGCTAATACATACGGTGATGCTTGAGAGACACTTGCAGGAGACTGAGCGAGGCAGACTGGGCGAGGGAGACTGGGAGAGGTAAAGCGAGAGCGATTGGACGGAGGAGATTGGGCGAGGTAGACGGGGGCTCTGCAGGTGCATTAGCGTACGTTTTTATAGACACCCCATAAGTCAAAACAAACCAACCCCCTCTCGTCAGGCCCAGCTCGCGGTTGGCCCATGTGCCCCTGGAAAATCGAGCTCGCGAATCGGATACCGCGCTCCTGATCCATTGCATAGGTGGATTGTGAAGTGGATGCAACCCCCACACGGCCCAAGGCATCAGAAGTACCCAAAGGTCACCAGTTCAGGTGCGTCACAGCAATAAACGGCAGTGCTGGCAATTGCGCTTGCCGTTCGGGCGATTGAATGCCACTCATCGTTACATTGGTATTCTGGGTGCCCTCAAAGTTTCGGTCCTTTTTCTTTTTAAGACGAAAGTAGTTTCTTCAACACAGCTTCGAGCACCCTCTGTTTGCCGGCTCTTGTATGTCACTTGGATCCGTCAAGCCCTCGGTACATAAGCACTGATTCTTTTCTCAATTTTCTAGAACGCGAAGCAAGTATTTCTTGAGATCCACGAAACCTTTGTCGACATGATGGATATCGCCTCGCTGTCCGAGGACGGCAATCCGAATGACTCGGGGCTGGACTCTGACCCCGCTCGACGGGCACAACCGCTTCCTCTTGCGCAGAAGATTCAGACCGGACTACGCAGGATGAACATCACAAGGCCCGAACCGGGTTCGCTGTACGACATCATTCAGCGCCATCCCCGTGTCCCTGTCTACCTCCCCCCATCCAAGTGGACCGATCTCCATTCTCGGCTGCTTCACGTCGACTTCATTGAGCGCCCCGCCATAGCCAAGCCGGTACCTACAGGCTCTGGATGGCTTAACCCATCTAGGGAAGCGGAGACGTTGATGAAGGATCTGGATACACTTGCATCGCCTCAGCGAGCCTCCGATACGAAAAACAGCGCCATGAAGCATGTCATTTCGACATTCTTTCCTTCGCTCCGCCCCGAAACCGGCAACAAACTAAGTCTCTACTTCGGCCAACAAGTCAGCGCTGTTGACATCCCTTGTCTATGGAAGATTCACCGCGACGCCTCTTCAGGCTCGGTCCCGGCTCTGCCTCTCCATCAAAGATCCCGATATTGCCAAGAGCCAGGCGCGGAAGATACGCCAGTTCTGGCGTTTGTGAGCAAATCACAGCTCGCAAAACGCTATGCTGCGGCTTCCGGGCCTGGAAACGACCTCCGGGCTAGAATACGGCTACTGCAATCGAAGCCGCTGGTCCCTGCGGATACGGACCGCGACCCCTACATCGTCGCGATCCTGCTCGCCATGGCGCAAGCCCACTTCTACGACAAGCCGGAATCGAGACTTCCAGCCCACGGTGACCGACATCTCAGCTGCACACCAGGCCCGTTCAGCGATACCACGCTGCAGGTCATCACCTACGACGGCGAGCTCGCGAACTTTGTGGTCTACACCGCCGTAGTGAGAGCGACCTTCCTCGACCGCTTCCTGATGCCGCGGAAAGGCCCAGCCTCACAAGACAGCAGCACCGGCATGGAAATCTCGTATACCCCAGTCCGCGTCTGGCCTCTTCTTGGCCTGAAGGAGCGGCTCACGAAGGCTCTAGACCCTCGCATCACGGGTCATCCCGATCACATCGGCTTTTGGGAACCTTTGGTAGACTCGCCGCCACCGCTGTCCGGCTTCTCTTCCAAACGACCGCTATCGTGCTCGGACAGCCCTCAGCAGGATGCTAGTGAGGCTTATACACGGCTCCTACGGGCTCTCAACGATGCCACCCCGAGAGACGTACAACGGGCGATGGCAGAATTCCCGCACAAGTGTCTGTCCGGCCCACCCCCTTTCGTACAGTGGATTGTAAGTTGCACGCGGACTTCATTTATATCACAGGCTAGCTAAGTTACAGAACAGCTTCATGTTGTTCGGGTTTGCGATTGCAGCCCCTGTGGTGTTCAGCTGCCGCCCGCTCATCCGCCGTTGTGCGGCAAACACCACGGGCATCCAGTATCACGCTCGCCTCATCCCGTTAGGCTTCGTCGATCTGCCCTAGTTGGACAGCCCGCTGCAAAGCGTCGAAAGTCCTCCTCAATACTCCGCCAGGACATCGCACCCGCTCCACCATTGGAACCCGATACGATAAATTCATCAACGGAGGACGAAGAGCCGGTGGTCTCAGTCAGGCGCAAACGTATACCCGATGTTTAACACCAAGTTGCCTTTGCAGACCGGCTTCTTCTCTCCTCGCCTTTCTTGGACGTCGTGTCACCGTTCACGTCGTAAAGTTCTTGGAGGATGATCATTGGTTTAGTCTACCAACACAGAGAAATGCAGTGCAGCCCCTGTTTTGACTTGGTTGTCTGGTGACTCTGGTGTCTGGTGACTCTGGCGCAGGGCACGCTTGACCCCGCAAACCGCGAACCCCACTTCCTTGATCCGTTCTTCAGCCGACTTCTGATTGGTAGATGCCACTAACACCGCACGCTCCTCCTCTTGGAAGATTAAATAACAAGCTCATTCAGAAAAGCGAAACAAGACCCGCGCGTATACTGCAACTCTACATGACGGTGGCGTGCCAACTCGCCGACTCTGGAGCCCGTGTCGCCCGCTCCCCATGTCTCCGTCGCCCAGCTCAAAAAATGGCAACCACATCCGCCCGGCGGATTGACGCTCTCTGCAATCTTATCCCAAGCAGCGCTGTGCTTCAGTTGTAATACCGCCTCGCGTCTCCTATAGACAGCCCGTTCCAGCTCACCTCGTCGTCTCCTTAGGCCCCATACGACGCCTACCCTTCCGAGGCCAACGTTACCTCTCCATCGAATGGCTTCCGCCCCCATACTGTCACACTACAAAGAGGTTAGCTGGCGACGTCTGTCTGAGGGGGCAACCTGGGGCGAAAAGGGGCACATACTGTCGCACTCTAACACTGCCAGCTTCCGACTCGAGTCGGCTACGCCAGTCTTCCAAACGCGCCCAGATTTCCTGGTCGTCCACACCTTCCAGGTGCCACAACAAGCGGAGCATGCTTTCGACGTCGTACAGCTCATAGTTCGTCACATCGGCACTCTCCCACTTCTCCTGGATGTCCACGAAGCCCGCTGCCACCATGTGGCGCGTGTACATGCCAGGGGCGAGAGTAAACGAGCAACCAGTTTTCTTGCCGAGCTCACAGGCTTGCCGGGAGACCGACTTCCAGGAGAGCCCTTCGTCGTCACTCGCAGACAAGTAGCTGAATAGCGGATTGTACAGCTCCAAAAAGCCACCGGGCATAAGGCAGTTGTAGGCGCCCCGGAACATGCTAGGCCAGTTCTGGACATTCCCTAGGAGCTTGCTGCCCCGGATCAAATCGAAAGACCCGGGCGCTCTCGCCCATTCCCAGTTGATGTTGTCGAACTCGAAGTAGCAGTTCGGCTCGGTAGCATACTGGACGGGGGCGATGTCGATCCCAAGGACGGTGGCCGACTCGTTGACGAGAGCAACCTTGCTGTCACACACCAGCTGATTAGTGTCTAGTTGTTCCACGACCAGAGGGATGAACCTACTCTGCCCAGTAACCAGACGCGGCCTTTAGGTCCAGCACCCTGGTTGGCTCGATTGGCGCCTGATAGAGATGAAACTTGTTTTGAAAATAACGAAAGTCGACACTGTGTACCGTCAGCGTTGTCCTTGCAGGCGGTTGATTTCTCTGTTTACCTCATGTCGCTCATCTCAAGAGACTTGTCGTCGATGGCGCACCTGGTCAGTGTCATCAGCCGTGTCCTTTTGATGCCTGTAATCAATCCAACGCAAGGAGGGCAGGGCAGGACAGGGACCGGCCTACGTACCAGCTCCAGCCGTACTTTGGGTTTGGGAACGCCCTCCCGCAGATCACGAGGTAACTTTGGGTGTCGGCACAGAGAGAAGTCGTGTCGCTGAAACTGCCACAAGGTCAATCAGATTGGCGCCCGTATCTCGGAGCAAGTTGACACGGCCAGACCTACGTGTCAGGTCCCGAGGCGTCGTGCTCATCGTGAGAACACTCGGCATCTGTCAAGTCCGTGCCGCTCTCCGAGGACAGGGCCCGATCCGCAAGCCTAGATGACGAGCTCTCGTCGTCGTTGTCTTCTGACGTCTCCGAGATGCTTGCATCGGTCTCAAGGGGAGGAAGAGAACAAGGGTCCTTGATAGGCGTAGAACCAGGCTGTACCGGCTGAGTCCCAGTTGCCAACATCTCCCCGGACTGCATCAGGCGATGGGGAAGGACTGTGCAAGAGAACGAGATTGCGGGAAGCAATGAGGATGGCCAATTGGAAATGCAGAGGCAACAAGGCAAACGGTTGCCTTCTTTGCATGCCTCCTTTATACAGAACAGGCATCACCCAGGTGAGTTGCCAGCCGAGATGGCCATGTCGTTCAATGGCCATTGGCTCTTCGCTGAAATGCAAGTTGGTGATCGGGGCAAGGGTTCTTCTCTCGGCGTCTGCATGAGGCCTATTCGGCGGCCAGCTGAGCTTCCAACCACACCCTCCCTTACCATATGCGTGTTGCGGACAATCGGAATTCAACCGCCCGCAAGGCCGGCATCAAGATCGCCGAACCGCCCCTTGTCATACACCTGACAAGTGAAGCCCGGGGTGCAGCAAGGTCCCTGTTGAGTCGCCCTCGTCCTTGCCAGCCGCCGCGCGCCGCGCGCCGCCGCCACCTGCCTAGGGCGCGCGACTTAGCGATTGCCTTCGTCTTATCCGGCGAGCTCGCTCGTTCCAACCAAGGCAGCTGGTCCTGGAACCAACAGCCTCCGTCATGCAGGCTTCTGGAGCAGTCCGCGGGGTCTTGGTGATGCCACTTTTGCGGCCGGCCCCTACGATCTGCACAAGCAAACCATATAAGCGAGGCCAAGTCAAGGAATGTACGCAAGCTTCTGCACGGAAACTGGTCAGCGGAGTGATATTTCCTCTGGCATAGTCAGGAACTTGTGAGTACTCAGGATCGGCAGTGCAGCGTCCTCGCAGAGACCGTCGCATGTTAGAGTTGAGCAGGGAGTCAAGGATTGACAAGGAGCGGCTGATGGTGCTGTCCCATAGGTTACATTCACCCCTCTGTACTGCTAAAATCCCAGACCGCATTCATCGCGCATTTCGCGCATTTCCTCCCGCACCGTGCATTTCCTCTCCCTCTACCGAGCATTTCCTCCTGCGCCGCGCATTTCCTCCTCTACCGCGTATTTCCTCCCTCTACCGCGCATTTCCTCCCTCTACCGCGCATTTCCTCCCTCTACCGCGTATTTCCTCCCTCTACCGCGCATTTCCTCCCTCTACCGCGCATTTCCTCTCTACCGCGCATTTCCTCCCTCTACCGCGCATTTCCTCCCGCATCGCGCATTTCGCGCATTACCACCCATTACCTGGGGTTACCAACGCAACGCCGACGCGGATTAAGGGGCCGGCAATCCGCCCGAAGTCTTGGTACGGATCAAGCGCAGATAAATCTTCCAAACCATTGCGCCCGTCTTGGAAGTTTCTCAGCCAAAGGTATCAGTCCTTCGAGTAAGTATATATCATGTCCTAGAGCCGGTTCTCGTTGTCTTGGTGCCCTTGCCGCAGTGCCGTCACAGCTTGCTCCGATCGACCTGCCCGCGTGTGACTCGCTCAGCCGTTCTTTTGTCACTCGTCACTCGTTCTTCCTCTGCCCTGTACCACTCAAGATGCAGGACAGTGTTCCAGACAGGGCAATTGCTGCCCGTCCATTCTCTCCACAGCTTGGCCCTTCCCAACCATCCCATCTTCCCGCAGACGCACATTGTCTAGTATGCCAGACTGGACCTTGGGTGCTGTTCGCTCGGCAAGCCTGCTGACCCTATCCCAGTGTCGGAATCCCAAACCATCGAGCCTAAGCGCGTGGCTCGCATGGTGCAAGAACCAAGGGGTCGAGGTCCAGATTACCGGCGAAGGACCATCGCGGACTGACTTGGGAAGGAGATTCACTATAGTGGGCGGAGATGATATATTTGTCGTCGAGGAGAAAGACTTGATTCAGGTACAGCTCGGAAGGAACTTACTACACAAGTGGAAAACGAGTGGGTGGTGGGGGTGGCTGAGATATGTCACTTGTTCCTTCTTCGTATGTGGGCATTCCTGCTTCTAGAGCCTTTGATTCCGTCTTGCAACTGGGAGCTTGATGACTCGACGCATGATGGGGACGGATGACAGCAATGGCGAGGCACCGTTTCGGTCAAGGAGGTTGCGTGGGCAAAAGACTTATACGCTGACACAGCTGTACTTCGGTGAACATTTCGGTTGTCATTGCTAGAGGCTGGAATTCAACTTTTGTTCCACGTCGTCTGTCGGGGCCCTCCCAGAAGTGGGTGGCTCGTTACGCACAACTGAATGCCAAGAAAGCACCTGCAGGTTGCACCGCAGAGCCGCAACCCGCGAACCACCCGACGCAAGGCAACCAGCTGAACATGGGGTTAGGGGCGGGGTTGGGGCCCGTGGTTTAGGCACTCTCACTTCATCCACCGAATCGACGAAAACTAGGCAATCTCGGTCCGCGAACCGTTTGGTTTCTATAAAATGAAGAACGTCTTTTAGGACTTGACATCGTCTGAGTCTGGTAAGCTGCAACTCCTTGTCCGTCCTCAGCTGGGTGTCTAGGAAGCAACAGACGTTCCTTAAGGGTCGATCACCCCGCTTCAGGTACCCGATAACCCCCTCATCACTAAGAGGCACACACTGCCCCAGCCGACTAACTGCATTGCTCGAAAAAGCGGGTAATGCATCTAGCTGAAGGCTGTCCACGACGCACAGCAACAACACGGTCGAAGAAGAGTCTGTCTGGCCGTCTTCCGGCGACATACGCTTTTTACGGATTTTGCGAAATGGACTTTAAGAAACGCTGGAACGAGCATCTTCGGCGGGCGTCACGCTGCATCAGGTGTCCTCTGTGCGGTCACGGGATTGCCAGCCCAGAGACACCCCAGAATGGCGGTCATGAAGCGGCCTTTTCGGCGTTCGAGACGCACTTCACGCAATCGCATCCTCAGCTTCTTGATGAGGAAGAAGCGCAAACGGGAAAAAACGGGGTGGTCCGGCTTCATTGGGAGGCTGCGCTGTCAGGCGACAGGTTTGTTGCTGCCTTTTGCATTTTCCTTGGCCGCCGCATACTGACACGGACCAGGGAGGCTAAGCCTAGCAGATCCAGCCCCGAGGCCCCCAACACGGCTGCCATCGGTGAGGGTGATGCTCAGCGGTCCCCTACCCGCCGGAGGAAGCCCGTCGGCCCGGCCCCTCCGGCAGCAGCCCCCGAGGAGGATCACAGGGGCAAGAGCAAGAGCCCGACCCCCAGCTTCAAGAGAGAAGGCTCCAGGTCCCGGTCCGTGTCACCGCCCAAGCGCTCAAAGGCTCGGCCCGCAGCCCCCTCAGCCGCAGAGGACACCACCCGGGCCGAGTTCAACAGGGGGCCTTATCAGAAGGGACGGCTGTGGAGTCCCGATGATGACGCCGCCCCTCCTCGTCCACGTCCGTACGACAAATCCAACGTCGCCGCCTACCAGCAGCGCCAACGACCATCATCATGCTCGCTCTCCAGGTCACGTCACCCGTCCCATCCAGCTCCGGCCCGGGCCCCCACTGCCGGCCCGTCAGGGGACGATGACTCCACAGAAATCATCAAGCAACCAGAGACACGGCCCATCTCCCAAGAACAGCTAGTGGCCGAGGTTAAAGGCATCTACGCCGGCCTGGTGATGGTTGAAAGCAAGTGTATCGAAGTGGACAACAACCAGAGTTCGCAAACCGACCCGGCCAACAAGCTCAACAACGATCAGTGGCAAGCCTTGATTGCTCTTCACCGCACTCTCCTCCACGAACATCACGACTTCTTCCTTGCTTCCCAGCACCCCTCGGCAAGCCCTGCGTTGAGAAGGCTGGCTGCTAAATACGCCATGCCCGCTCGCATGTGGAGGCATGGCATCCACAGCTTCCTGGAGTTGCTGAGACATCGCCTGCCCGCCAGTTTGGACCACATGCTCACCTTCATCTACATGGCCTATTCCATGATGGCCTTGCTGTACGAGACGGTGCCTGCATTCGAGGACACGTGGATCGAGTGCCTGGGTGATCTTGGCCGCTATCGGATGGCGATCGAGGATGACGATATCCGGGACCGAGAGGTCTGGACGGCAGTAAGCCGGCACTGGTACAGCCGCGCCTCTGACAAGGCCCCAACAACGGGGAGACTCTACCACCATCTGGCCATCCTTGCGCGGCCCAATGCGCTGCAGCAGCTGTACTACTACTCCAAGTCTCTGTGCGTGGAGATGCCGTTCCTGTCCGCGCGGGAGAGCATCATGACTGTTTTTGACCCTATCATGTCCCGCACGCCGAATTCCCAGCAGGCCCGGCTCCCGTCGACGGAGCTCAACTTCGTGAAGATCCACGGCATCATGTTCAGCGGCAAGCAGATGGAGGAGCTGGAGGGTGCAAGGAGCACGTTTTTCCAGCTGCTCGACGACCACATTGGCCGTTCCACCCGCCGATGGCTCGAATCAGGGTAAGTGACTGCCGAGGATTGCCTGCCGGATCCGAAATGTTGACGTTCTGCTCCCAGATATCACATGGCCATCTCCAATATCTGTGCCGTGACCGGGTATGGCGATCAGACCAACCCCATTGCCGCCGCCCTCAAAGCCTTCTCCCGCGCCAACATCAAGCCTGCTGAGTCCCAAGATCAGCCCATGCAGGAAGCGCAGGAAGCCACCGGTTCCCAAACCCCGTCGCCCAACACCAAGGTGGTCGCCCCGAACACCACCAACCAGCTCCCCAACGCCCTCCGTCTCCTCACCGGCACCTACGACATCGTGTGCCGCCGCTTCGGGGACCCCAACATTCTCCCCTTCCTGCACGTCACGCTCGTTTTTGTGCACCACCTTACGTTTTGCCCCGATGCCATGGCGTATCTGGCGCCCCACTTTCCTTGGAAGCTCACAGCTTTCATGCTCAATACGTTGTTGGATGGGTCTTATTCTTCGTCGTCTTCAAACGTTTTGCAGGGTAGCGGCCTGGCTAGGCTGTTGGAAAGTGACCCGTTCCCCGGCGCCGTGGAGGAAGGCAAGGACGCTAACAAGGAGGGAGAACAAGGCGGCGCCAGGCGGCGAAAGAGGCCGCTGCCGGATGACTTTGCCATCCGCGGGTTTTCTTGGGTGGACAAGTATCTCCCTGACGGGTGGTTCGCCACTGATGAGAGGATTGACGACGACGATAAGTATTTTGAACGGGCCAGCATGAGGGAGGAGCGGAGGGAGCGCGTGGTGTGGCTGGGGTGCCGCATCGCCGAGAGGGAGGGCGGCAAGTGGCTGAGGTTTGACAAGGAGGCGAGGCGGTTTGGAGTGAGCCCTGAATACGAGGTGGATCTGGAGTTAAAGATGTCTGGTCAGATACCCATCGCATCAGGGGAGAGTGTAGACTACGGGGAACTCCCTGACGCGGGGACCGTTGTATGAATAAACGAGGTTGAATGGGGCGACATCCGGGCCACTAGTGCACCCAAAGGAGCCATGAGGGTGACTACGGTAACCAGCTCGCGGTCAAGCGGCACGTAAAGACCGCTGTGGTTTCTCAAGTCGTGAGGAGAGATATTACCTTGACCATTGTATTTGCAGGCTCACTCACTGATCGTTTCCTTGATTACCGGTATGGGTTTTCATCCGACCCGCAAGGGTGCGGTTTTCCCGTATAGTAAATGGTTGAAGGTCCGGCACGCCCTAGGGCACAGCGGTGTAGGAATAATAATAGTATTACCTTGACCAGGTGGATGGAGGGAGGTTTCTCTTGTCTATCACGAGACCAGGTCTCTCAGTCCTCGCTCGGCCAGGGCTGGTTGCCGGCCCAGCGACAGTAACATCAATCCGAGTTTCCTCAAACGGACGGTGGCACCCCAAAGGTGCTGAGACTTGTGATCCAGCTCAGGATCGGAGGCTTGTCTGACATTGGAGAACTGTCTGCTCTAACTGGGGGTTTAAGAATGTCTGCGCTAACAATAAAGACAAACATTCAGCAATTGGCCTCAGAGAGTACCTTGATTGTCATCTTCCCTCATCAATGATACATGACGCACTCCCAAAAGACTGATGTTATCCCTGTGACACTCTACTTTCTCCTTTAATTATGGCCTTGGCTTGACACGAGTAACAGGTTGGCGGGACCATGTCAGAAGCCAGTCATCAATCCTTTGCACGCCTTGCCAGTCTCCCTCCACAGTCTCCTCCTTATCCTCGTCGACCCAACCCCGAGTGTAACTGCCGCCAAAATCAATGAGCCAGGCGTCGCCCTCTGTGTCAATCAGGACGTTCTCAGGCTTTGCATCTCCCCAGACCGCACCAGCGTCGTGCAAGCGTTGGACAGAATGACGTATTTGTCCAGACCACCGAAGCCGTTCCTCGTTTGTACAGTCCGACCAAGGCGCTAAATCCTCCAAAATGCCTCGATTCTCAATGTACGTAAGCAGCAGTCCGACCAAGCGAGTTCCAGGATAATCCTTCTCGCCATCGTCAAGAGGATAGTGTTGAAGGACATCGTCGTCATTGTCGATAACCAGACCGTGAAGGCGGCAGATACGCGCGTCGCCGAGAAGGGCCGGGCTTGCCTCTGCATCCGCGAGGATCTTTGCGTACGCCTGCAGTTCGTGGTATCCATGCAGTCGTCCCGAGTTCCAGGGCTTGAAGAAGAAGACAGTGCCGTCGACAAGGGTCCTGGATGGAACCAGCTGCGATGTCTGATCGAGGACCTGTACTTGACGAGATGAGTACTGGCCAAGCTTCGAGCCAAGGAGCGGAGACAAGTGTGACCAAAGGAAGTCGTATGCCCCAACACTCTCTGTTCCTCTGTTCTTACGCATCTACAACACTCTGTCAGAATCACCAATTGAGCTCTGTTCTGTGCCTTCAACCACTTCAAACCACTTCAATTCGGCTTGTTCATCGTGATCACCGTGTCTTGTGACTGTTGCTAGTTCAACAGGGAGGATGGATCAAGGCCCTGCCAGATGTGGGCTGGCTCGCCACTTCTCTAAGATTAGCGGCCGCTGGTCATCGGCCGCGACGTGCAACGGAATATCCATCTTCCAGATATGACGCAGTTGCAGCAAAACAAGATATACCCAGCTAGGAGACAAAGGTGCAGATTTGGTATGGGCCGCGACGAAATGGAATAATGCAAGCCATGATCCTCTGAGGTGATCGAGTAGAGGTTCACGCCTTATAAAAGGAGCAAATGTCAGGCCAACAGCGGAAGAAAGTCAGGACGCAGCCGCAAAATCCCAACAGTATGGAGAGTAACCAAGCCATAAAGATGCTCATACTTGTCAAGCACCTCTGTCTCCGCCACGTGTTCGTTAAGGTTCCCATGTCCCGTCCCACTCCTGCGCAGACCGGATTGGAGGAAGCGCGGAAGGCATCAGGCCGTTCCTGGTGGATATCCTTGATGACCTTTAACTGCGGTTGATCTGCCATCGCGGGTGGCATGCTCTCGATGTGAAGTGGAAGAAATTTCAGAAGAGGCGCATCCCGTGGCATGCTTGCGCCAGCCACCCAGTCACTTCAACCACGCCACGACCAAATTAGTCAGCAGAGCTGTCGGGTCGGTTACCCGGAAAATCCACTGTCCCGGCAAACCAATTGACGCTCAGCGAGTTCCTTAGCGCATCTGTCCACCAACCTGACCGTTCCCGGGGTCAAACCCCCGGGCATATCTCTCGGGCTCGGCCAATGGTAGGGCGGAACTCTACCCCTGGGCGGAACACTACCACCCCAGGCGCCATGGATGCCTGTTTGGGAAAAGCCCGCACGTGGAAGGCCGGTTTGGTGGGGTTTGGCGGGGTCGGGAGGGCCGGGAGGCCAGAACTCTACATGGGTGCGGCCAATGGCATGAGGGAACCGTAGGGGCCGGTTAAGTAGGGCAAAGAATGGAACTGCAGCGGATTCCGGGCGAGGATGCTTCTAGTAGTAGGCTAGTGGTCGGATGAGGACTCCATACTGCGTCGTACGAAGGTGTGAGGTGCGTGGTTGCGGCGAGGCTTGGAGTTACGGTTGGAGGTTGGCTAGGAGGTATGTAGAGGAGTGAGAGAGGAGAGCAAAAAAAAAAAAAAAAAAAAAAAATTAATGTGACATTGCATGGGTCTTAGAGAATTTGACACCGGGTTTGCATGATAGAGTTTGAGGACTACGTAGGTATAGCTCGGTGAGCTGGCAATGACACTAGCACTTGGTCTGCGATCCTAGTTGGTGGGGGTGGAGTCTGGGCGTGGTATGGTGGACCTGCTGGAGTCGTCGGACGATGAGGTCGAGGTGAAAGGAGGAGCTGGGCGGCCCCAAGGCCATCGCCTAGAGTTTCTGAAATAGCGAGGGCAGGCAGGAAAAGAGATCTAACATAGAGATTTGACACTCCAGGCCGACCTGTTTTGGCAAACTTAAAGAGAAATCCAAAGACAGGCAAGCAATCTGACCTAAGCAAATCTGACACGAACAATCTGACCCAAACAATCTGACCCTCAAGACCACCCCGTCCTCGGCGAACTCAGAGGCAGGCAAGCAATCTGACCCAAACGATCTGACCCTCAAGTATCCCAACCCGTCCTCGGCGTACTCAGAGGCATGCAAGCAATCTGACGCAAACAATCCGACACAAACAATCTGACACAAACAATCTGACTCTCAAGTCCAACCCCGTCCTCGAGGAACTCAGAGGCAGGCAAGCAATCTGACACAATCAATCTGACCCATTATGTCGTAGGTTCGCAGTCCATTTCATCTGGGTCCAAAATGGCGTCCGGCATTTCTACATCGTCTTCCTGTTCGCAGGTGTTGTTCAAATCACCACTCTTGCTGGAGTTGGGCAAATGAATAGGTACGCTGTTGGTCCATTGCCGAGAAGAGTGTGGACCACCAGAACCAATGCCAAACCTCACACTGCTGATCATCGCCCGTATCTCAACAACGTCACGAGCCGAAACCAAATCGAACGCGAACAATTTAAGGTCGGTAAGCGTGGAAAACTTCCACTCGGCTCGACGAAGAAGAGGAACATGGCGTTCGAACAGACTGCCCTGACCGAACTCGAGATCTGCCACGCAAATCAACTCGAGAAACCAGTTATCACGGCCTCCTAAACAACCATTACGAAGTGCCTGAAGCACAGACGATGCAAGGACCGATCCTGGCGAGGGGATGTCGAACACAACCACACAACAATACGACCCGGTCTGGCCCGAAACCATGGTGGTCGCCTCCAGGTGCAACCAAATGTGAGAGATGTACCGGGATATGTCCTGCGTCGACACCTCCACAGACCAGAGAACAAGACTCAAAGCCGAGGGAAAGAAGACGACAAGCGCGTAATACCCCGCGAGCGGCAATAGCTCTGCCTCCGGCACCGAACCCGTCCACGTATAACAGGGCCTCCGACGCTGCCACAACTCCAGATACAACGAATCCAACGCTGGCTGCATCCTGCGCCCCGTGAATATCCAACGCTCGCCTGCTCGCTGTTCGCTGTAGCCGGAAACCACTCCGTGAATAAGGCCGCCAACTCCTCCGAGTAGCGGAAACCTGAGCACTCGACTCCGTCTCACCCAAACCCTCCGGTAAACAGCACCTCACGTCGCAAAACGAGAAAAATGCTCCTCCTGTCGCAAACCAGTGAATGCCTCCGGCTGTCCTGCGGAAAACCAACTCCGTCTGCTGCTACTAGCGTACGCAACCCAACAACAAACACTCCTCCCGTCGTGTGCAAGAACCCAGCTCCTCTGTCGCTGTTGATGTTACGGCGTCCCTTGCAACCCCAAAACGAGTTTGGGAGGAAGAGAGAACCGCCTCCGGCTGGGCGTCGTCCCTCCTTTATGTCCTCGCTCACCCGGACGCTGCGGCTCACGCGGGGTCCCCATGCCCCACTCATGCGGCACCTGCGGCACCGCCAAGAGGCACCCATGCAGCCTGCACTTCGTTCCGGATGCGCCCAATCACGCCGTGGGCGACTGGGCAAATGGTCTTGGCGGAGGCGTAGGTGCCGTAGGTGCCGTAGGTGCCGTAGCATGTGGGGCATGGGGACCCCACCGCCAGAGGTATAAGGGAGGGACGACCGGCGCTGGGGCGCTCCTCTGGTTCTTTCCTCTTGCAACGGCAGTGCAAACGCGGAGAGCACGACGAAGGATTGAGGAGTGATGATTTTCACGGCAGTGATGACGAAGGAGTGAGTCGTTGTTTTTTTGCGCGGGATCGGAGGACCGCGTTTTCGAGCTGGAAGCGATTCGATTGCGGCGGGAGCAGCATCAGACGGAGTCGATCTCTCGGAGTTGGCGATAGCACCGGACGGTGTTGCTAGGTGAGCCGGAGGCGTGTCGAGGTGTTTGTGCTGTCCGCTGGGTCGGACGGTTTGCTGGATAGCCTGGTTTCGACAGCGAGGGTTCTGTCGACTGTTTTTGTGACTGGAGGAACAATGGCGGAGCAGCGGAAGGGCTCGTCTAACCCGCGCTTTTCTCGCCGTAGGGGCGGAGATTCGATCTCGCGGCTGTCGCTATACGACCGGTTGTTGAGCATCCAGCCTCCCAGAGGGTTGCCTGTTGTCTCGCATGGGTCAAGATGCCGCGCTCGGAGAAGGAGGAATGTACGGCTACGCTGCTGTTGAGCTGGGTCTCAGTCCGCTATGTGTTTGGCATCTTTTCGTCCGCGTTAGAGTTGCGGCTCCTCTTCCGGGATTGTATCGGAGATGAGAGTGCTCGGAGAGTCGTCGAGATGGTCTCTCTTTCTTGTTATAGTGTTTGGATGTCTTGTCGAAGGAACTTGTTTGCTTCTCGGTGTCAGTATTTTGCTTTTGGTTTAGACCTGTGTTCGGTTGCTCTGTTGTTAGAGGATACTGGCTTAATAGAGGTTGTCTTTCACTCTGTCGAGTTATCAGATGACGACGATGAAGATGATGTACCCGGTGGTATTGCTCGCTTGATCCCGTTGGAGCGTTAGAGTGCAGTTTACTCAAGAGTGTTATCAACTTTGCTAGATAGAGTATTGGATAGTAATGATTTGATGCAAGTTATTTGCTTGACTCTAGTGAACCACCTCCCCTCAGATTCATCTACCTCCGAAGGGGGGTGCGGGGGCACAGCCCCTGCAGCGTGAGCGAGCTTGGCGAGCGAATCGTTAAAACACTGCGTCCCCACGGAATTATAAATCCGTTGCCCCCGACGGACTCTGTTTTGTTCTGCTCTTTCTTTTTTTCTCTTTCTCGTCGGGTTGCACTGCGTTCTTGTCGTGCATGTCGCCAGTTGTCGACACTTGGCTGTCGCTTCGCTTGTTGCACCAACCATGGTCTGGTCAGCTCTGTCGTGGGCAGAGCCCTTTTTCTTAGGGTTGTATTAGGCACTCGTTCAGGGTTAGCACTGGATAGACGCTTCGTTGAACCGTTGGCGTCTTCACGGACCTATATTTGGGGTGCTCCCCCGACTTTTTTTTCTCGTTGGCATCCCGGTTGCATTTTTTGTTTTTTGCACTCGTTTTTGTCACTTGGTGCCAGCTATTATCGTCTGCTTGTTGCGGGTCTCTCGTAGCCAATGAGGTACTGGTCGAACAGGAGCTGGTCAGATGGATTTCCGTCAGGGTTAACTGAGGAACCCGGTCAGGGTTAATACTAGGTAGACGATTCTTATAATGTGTAAGACCCCCGACTCTACCCGTTGGCTTCGCCAAAGCTAAGTAGATAATAACTATACAGATTATAGTTTCGTCTACGGACCCGTACCCAGTACATAACCCTAGTTTAAGCAGTTGCCATCTCCATACTTAACTCTAAGCTGGACGAGAACTCTTTGCCTACACTTTCATTGGTAATACAACTCTGCACAAGATCCACATACGACAATTGGCGGTAAGTGCCATAACTGACGGGCAAACGTCAAATGCGACACAAGAATGCAACCGCAATCCTCCGAAAAAAAGGGAAAAAAAAAGAAACGGGATTACGTGCAAAGAAAAAGAAAGAAGTCGGAAGCAACGATTATAAACCGTGGAATATGCAAGCTCACGTTTTGAACGATTCGCCTCCTAGGAAGCATAGTACACTGCAGGCAATGTGGGTCTAGGAGCCACAGGAAGCCCCGCAACAGACAGTCGCCGAACTACCTATCTCCTGCGCATTTATGCTGCTCTTGGGCTCAACACCAAGAGGGAAGGAAGTGGTGATGCTGACTGACTGTATTGCTTGGTGTTGAATCTATCGAACTAT
Source organism: Chaetomiaceae sp. PF1801 (assembly GCA_023628475.1). Classification (NCBI taxonomy): domain Eukaryota; kingdom Fungi; phylum Ascomycota; class Sordariomycetes; order Sordariales; family Chaetomiaceae; species Chaetomiaceae sp. PF1801. Next base: position 20,038 of record JAMAKQ010000192.1, read on the forward strand.
GGAAAAACAGCGCATTGTGGCCAAAAGAGGTGTGGGTGGCTGCCAAGACTGCCTGTGGCAGTGCCTCTGGTGTGGGGCGCTGGGTGAGCCACACCAACACCTGCCTTGCCTGCCTAGTGTCTTCTCGACTCGTCTCGTTTAGCTCAGCAAAATAAAAATATAAATATAGAATATATAAAAGAAATATTGAGTGTAGCGAGTAGTTTACGTTGAGTTTTTTGGTCAAGGACGATTGGTGATCGGAGGAGTCGGGGCCGGATTATGCCGGAGTGGGCCGAGGCTGGGCCGGAGCGGGGCCGGACCGCGCCGGAGTGGGGCCGGAAAATAGCGAGAGCATTTTAAGACAGGTCTCAATAAGGTATTCAAACTACCTAAGCAACAAACCTTGCCTTTCAACTTCTCTACCTACCCCTTACAAAGTGAAAGTCCAAACTACTAGTACTCCTCCTTCAAGCTGATCTCACCAACACCAAATTCGTTGGTATCCGGGAAATAGTGCAGCAACCTGCCATTGTCGTAGGCAGCAATGCGGCGTCCGAGCCAGACCAGCCTTCTCTTCCTCTCCTCCGACATAGAAGGCTCCTCAAAATACCTACGTTTTAAGTCGTCATCGTCGTACTCTTCGGCAACCCAACCATCAGGGAAATAACGATCCACCCAAGGAAAGCCCCGCATCGCGAAGTCTTCGGATAGCGGTCGGGGCTGTGGCGGTCGCTGCCCCTCAACCCCTTTCTCATTCCTATTTTCATCATCGTCGTCGTTACCCCCATCCCCTTGTCTTTCCAGCCAGGAAAGTCGACCTCATCAATTTCTTTCCCCTCTAGAGAACTCGAAGGAAATAAGGAATTCAGCATGGACGCAGTGTGCTCCCAGGGAATGTGTGCTGCCAGGTGCGCCAGGGCATCAGGGTAGAACGTGAGGTGGTACACGAACACAAGCGTGGCGTGCAAAAAGGGTAAGACGTTGGGGTCGCCAAAGCGACGGCAGACGATGTTGTAGGTGCCTTCAAAGAGCTTGATAGCGGCAGAGAACCGCTCAGAAGCGGCCGCCGCAGGCAGTTGTTGATCTCGCGGTTCAGTGTCATGTCGACTTAGCCCAACCACTCCTAGTGCGCTCGCCAGACCACCACGGGCACGTTCGCTCTCGCAGCTCCCCATCCCCAAAATGAGCAGCCCGGCCACGACCGCATGAGTCCTGAGGAGTTCAGTATACTTCTTGCCGAGTTCGTAGCGGTTGGGATTAAAGTGCCCAAGTGTCTTTGTGGAGGTTGCGATATGGGCTTTGACAGTCCACGGAGATTCTAGTTCCCTTTCATGGTATCGGGAGCGAGGTCAAATCGGATATCTCAGACATTGATAAGTGGTAACAAGGAGATGGTGAACTGAGGCTTGATGTAGTATAAAAATGAAGGATAACTAGCTTTATTTGTGCCTTGTAGTTTGATCCCTCTTCTGCCCTCTATCTATCTCTACTTTTTCCCTTTCAGATTCCGCTGCTTTTGCACCTTCCGTTTTTCTGCTACCTTGTTCTGAACTAGTTGATAAGACCACTTGCTTTCCAAAACAGAAAATGATACACACACAATATTGGTGTTATCGAATGTGCCTTCAGCCAAAACAAGGACCTGACCGTTGCTTTGGGTAATCATAGCAACCGTATTCATAATAAACCACTTGAAAGACTTCAAGTGTTCGGCGGTCGTAGACTCGTATGGGTGTAGTTGGTCTCTTTCGTCCGGAAAGTCCTTAGCGCGTAGAAGGAAGGCTTTCTCGATACCAGGCTCTGTTGTTGCAACTGTGTAGAGATACCGAGAGTTGAGGACTCTGAAGAGGACGCGACCAGTGCATTGTTTTCCGCTGGTGAAAAAGGTAATAGAGATTGTTTTGTCGAGTGGCTTATGAGACCTAGATGACTGTTGTATTGTACGACCGTATGCCTGTCGGAAAGCTGAGGAATCGGGTGTTATTATGATGGCGTTGACTGGTTCAGCCATATCGTCATCGGTAGAAGGGTCTTCTCCGGTCGAAGGTGGTAAAGGTAATGTTGATTGGGGTTGATACTGAGGTTGATACTGAGGTCCTAGACCATTCTGCAGTTGTTGATAGGGTATAATGGCATATGGCTGTTGTGAGTGTTGGAAATAGACCGGTGCAGGCTGGTGAGGCATCGTCTGAGGCATAGACTGCTGAGGCATAGACTGCTGAGGCATCGTCTGAGGCATCGTCTGAGGCATCGCCTGCTGAGGCATCGTCTGAGGCATCGTCTGAGGCATGGACTGCTGAGGCATCGTCTGAGGCATCGTCTGCTGAGGCATGGACTGCTGAGGCATCGTCTGAGGCATCGTCTGCTGAGGTATGGACTGCTGAGGCATCGTTTGAGGCATCGTCTGAGGCATCGTCTGAGGCATCGTCTGCTGAGGCATCGTCTGAAACATCGTCTGAGGCATGGACTGCTGAGGCATAGACTGCTGAGGCATAGACTGCTGAGGCATCGTCTGAGGCATCGTCTGAGGCATCGTCTGAGGCATGGACTGCTGAGGCATGGACTGCTGAGGCATTTGCGCCGCGCCTGAGTTGAGGGTAACCCCGGGCAGGCCATCCTCGACCCCTGAGCCGAAGATGTGCCCCGGTTCCTGACGTACAGGCTGTTGAACTTGAGGCGACTGCCAAGGCATTGGCTGCTGAGGCATTGGCTGTGGGAGTTGAGGCACCTGCTGCTGAGGCTGGTGTGAATAGGGCGTTGGCGATCGTCTTTCAAGTTCAGAGTCAGGGATAGACTGTGTAGGTGACCGTCGTTGATGTAGTTGTTGTTGTTGTTGTTGTAGTGGTTGTTGTTGTAGTGGTTGTTGTTGTTGTTGTTGTTGTTGTAGTAGTTGTTGTTGTTGTAGTAGTTGTTGTTGTTGTTGTAGTTGTTGTTGTTGTTGTAGTTGTTGTTGTTGTTGTAGTTGTTGTTGTTGTTGTAGTTGTTCTTGTTGTGGTTGTTGTAGTTGTTCTTGTTGTTGTTGTTGGTAGTGAGGTGTCCAAACCATTCTCTGAGATATAGAAGTTGAAACACTCGAGAGAGCGCTTCGAGTCCACATGGTAGAGTCTAAATTATCATCCTCCGTTGGGTCTGCCTTAGAACCGAGTGGAAAGTTTGTTATAACTGTTGGTCTTAATGGCCTGCCTTGTTGTTGGGGTACCCCCTGGGCATTCTGAGTCTGCTGAGGGGCAGCCTTGTTCTGGGGGCTTTGGGTATGTTGAAGACAATTCATCATATGTGTAACATCTCTGTTCCGGAATTCTGGACTCCACCAATCAGGGTTGGTCTCAGAATTTTGTTGTTCGAATGGCCCCTCTGTCTCGTCAAGGTTTGTTGTAACGCTTCTTGCAAGAGCAAGTTGGTCGTTTGTAAAGATACCAGGATGCGCTCTGTCATATCGCTGGATTGCACGAGATATCATTCTAGCCATCCTAACGTTATCGCTGAGAGGACTAGCTTGAGGGCCCTGAGTATGCTGAGAACCGGCCTGGGGGGTCTGAGTCTGTTGCCTGCCCTGGGCGTGCGGAAGACCAGCTTGGGTCCGCTGTGGACTGGGGCTAGGACTAGGGTAGGCCTGGGCAGGCTTGCCCTGGGTGTGTTGAGGAGCAGTCGTCTTGCCCCGAGGACCAGCCTGGGGGCTCTGGTTATGTTGCTGAGGAACAGCCGCCTTGCCCTGAGGACCAGCCTGGGGGCTCTGAGTCTGCTGTTGAAGACCGGCCTTGCCCTGGGTGTGTTGAGGAGCAGTCGCCTTTCCCTGAGGACCAGCCTGGGGGCTCTGAGTCTGCTGTTGAAGACCGGCCTTGCCCTGGGTGTGCTGAGGAGCAGTCGC
>JAMAKQ010000193.1:0-23447 GCA_023628475.1 Chaetomiaceae sp. PF1801
TCGGCTGTCCTAGTACCAGGGGAGGAGGTGATTTTTCCCCTTGACGACGAAGTACGGCGGCACGATCCAGCCGTCCGTACACACGGCCTGGATCACTGTAACCCACTCCCGATTGCCAGGTTGCTTCGTACGAGGCCAACCGCGGCGTTCCCTGCTTGTTACAACCTTTGCACCCGAAAGTATGCCTATCTGGAACCTAGTCTCGTCGAAATTGTAGATATCCCCCTCTTGGATTGCGTACTTGTCTATTATGTTCCGTACAAGCCGAAACTACGCGGTGACTACGTTGGGATCTTCGTATTGGGTCCTCTCGTAATCGATTCGACGTCGGAAACGCGTCGTAAGCTCGTTATGTCGGTCCACGAAGTTGTTCGCCCATCGAGGTCCGACGCGTACCGCGCGAAGACGATCGGCCATTTCTCGAATGTCGGAGAGCCGGGGCTGAAATCCTCGCGCATCAAGGTCGAGTACCCTCTCAAAAAGCACTTTCTCTTCTAAGTCGGTCAATTTCCTCGAGTTGGCAGGTAATTCGCGTCGTGGTTGCTTTCCAGCGCGTCGGTGTTGGAGCGAGCTTCGTGGGATCTCGTAGATCGTAGCAGCTTTTCGAACGGAAAGTTTAGGGTTTTTTTTAAGAGCTTCGAGTGCAAGGAAAACGCGACTCTCTTTTGGAAGAGATTCCATTGTGTTTTGTGGCAGGAATTTGCGATCAGATTCGAGATGTTGTAAAGTGAAGGACAGTAGCCCACTCGCTATGCTGGCCCACTCGCTATGCAAATACGTTATACTCTAAATATATAAAAAGCGCTATAGTTTTAAAGAAGACTCTAGCTCCTAATATAGAAACCCCTTACTACTAAGATTCTTTACTATATTTATAACTCTTTTATATTAGGATACCTAGGGAGGAATAGCCTATTTAAAATACTTTAAAGAAATTTCTACTAAGACTTTATATCCCTATATATTAAGTAGTTTATAAGGAATTAGTATATCTATTAGCAAATAAAAGTCTTTTACTAGCTCTAATAAGAACTTCTCCAACCCCTCCTAATTCCTAACCGATTTTAGAAGTAGATCTCTATCGACTTTATAACAGATCTCCGTATAAAAGATAAGAACTTACTATAGTTCTTTATAGTTATTACTAACGTTAACTACTTTACTAAGTTTATTTAACTTAAAGTAATAATATTAATAGGGGCTAAGAAGTATATTTAGTGGTTCATAGACGTATAGTAGTAGTTCTATGGGTTCTTTAGGTAAATTATTACTAACTATAGGTTGGACTAGCTTAGTAAGTTTTAAACTACGCTTTATAAGATTGTTGGAATCAAGTAGCTTCTTTTAACTACTTATTATCCCTTGACTAATAGTAATATAGAATAGATTAACTAAGAGGTATAGGTTATCCTTCGGACTATCGTCGCCATCTCGTTGTATAACTAGCCTAAACATCTTTTAGTGTACTAGCTTTCCTTTAATAACCAAGTATTAGTAGTTACTAGCGTAAGTACAAACTTCCTTCTCTATAGGTTTAATATAAGCCCAATTGTCACAAACCAACCACATATTAAGACCTAGTAGGGTAGTAGAAGCTAATCGGAACCTATAGCACTATTACAAGGCTAAGCAGGCGTCTATAGAAGGGATCACCCGGATATCGGCAGACTAGTAAGCGCAGCGAGCAGCTTACTAGGATCATCAACAAACTAGTAAGTACAATAAGTAGCTTACTAGGATTACTAGGGGACTAGTACTTAAAGGGATCCTAGGTACAAGGTACCTAGAAGGAGGAAGCTATATATAATCTATACTCTCTAAGCCTATAGTACTACTATAGCTTTCTTAGTAAGTAATTATAAGTGTAAGATTGTTAGTACCTTTGGATACTATTTGTTGTAAACCTTTTAGCTTTACCGAACTTCGACCTATTATTAAGTGATTACCTTTAGTTTAAGAAGTCCCTTTTAGTAGTTTTAGGACCGAGATTTGTTATACGTTGCTTACTTACCTTTTATTACTGTTATAGACTTGACTAAAGATTACTAATCGCTATAGCACGTAACACACCTACCCCTACGTTTTAAACTTAAGCTACTAACACTAGCACTACTATAACGATAGCCTAGATTTAGTATCTACTCGAGTAGACTAATACCCATATCGCCTAACTCGAGTGCGAGAATATTGCTCTTCGTAGCTATAGCACTAAGGCTAAGATAGAAGTGCCCTTTAAGTATAGAGGAAAGAGAGAAGGACTCTCTAGATAGCTTGTCTAGATAAGGGCCTACCTCCTTTACTACAAAGAGCGTTTTGTCAATAAAGCCTAGAAAGTCGGATATACTATATCCCGTTTCGAGGGAAAGGTAGTCCAATAGTTCGAACCGACTTTTAAGGACTACTTAGAGTACAACGATAAAGATAGGGAGGACTTTACTAAGGAAATCTTTAATCGATATACTAAGTTCGAGGAGGAGATCTATAAGGTGTTTAGAGATACTACTGAGAAGTTGTACATTTAGGAGCGACTCGCTAGGCTACACTAAACCAAGTTAACTATAGCCTACGCTACCTAGTTCTAACAAGACTCGTTCTATACTAAGATTAACGAGGAAGGCCTAATGTAACTATTCTATAACGGAGTTAAGGAAGAGGTCAAGGATAAGCTATATAAGCTAGACCAATTCAACACCTTCGACAAGTATATTGCTATAACAATCTAGATTAATAATCGCTCATATATATGTAAATAGTAGCGTAAAGGTAAGAACAGTGTACTCTAGATATATAAAGTGAACGATAAGAAGAAGCGTCACTATCCTAGTACGTCCTATAGTACGTATTTTAGCGCAATAGACGTTAACGCTACCTAAACTTAAAGAGTAAGACGAAAGGGTGCCGCTAAGGATAAAGGGGGTATTTCCTACTACAACTATAGTAAGAAGGGACACTTTAAGAAGGAGTGTCGTAGCCTAAAGAAGGACTAGAAGCTAGTTCTAGGACGAGAAACCACTACTATCGATAAGAACAAGCGGATTATCGAAGTTATAGCTACTAGCTATACGTAGAAGGACTTCGAGTGCGATACTAACTAGGCGGAGGCCTATCCGCTAGACTACAACACTAATAATAATGTCCAACTACCCCTATAAAGGAACGTGTAAAGTATAGTACACGATACTAACGACGAAACCATCGATAGTATAGAGGACGTACGCTATAAGCTACAACGGATTGCTAGGAACGTAACGCACAACACTATTCAGCAAGTAGCTTAGCGATAGATAAAACACTTAGATAGGGACGACGAAAGCCCTAGTCTACTTAAGGCGACGCTACTCGATAGTAGTATAGGACAAGAAGTACCTAGCATCGCCTACCTACAAGCTAGAATATACAATCTCAAATGCTAGGTCAATTGGTATAAGCGATATAGATAGTACAACTTCGATAGACTAATAGTAGAAATGTAGGGCGATATAAGCCTATACAAGGTCTATATCCCTAAGATCGAGTACAACGACGCGTAGAAGTATACTCGTATATATAGCGAAGTAACACTCTTATAGGAAAAGTACTAGTAGAAGCGCTAGTACATTAACATTAGCTAGACTATAAGCGAAGTTAGGGGAGTAGTGCTAAGCCTAGAAGTAGCACTAGTAATAGAAGACGTATAGCGATTAGTACCAATAAGGAAGGACTATATTTAGGTTCTATAGTTCCAATACATTACTAATAGCTACTCCTACCACTTTAAAGAGAAGTTTAACTTTAACTATTAGCTAGTTAGGAGAATAGATTAGCAAAGACAACCAATCACTATCCCCTAGATATTTAATTAAAGCTAAAGATATATTAATAATCTCTAGTATATCGCTAAAGTATAGCTAAGGAAAGTTCGCGTATAGCTACTTAAAGAATAGCTATTAGTATACAAGATTTACAACTAATAGGATCTATATAGAGACGCGATATATATTAAGTATATAAAGGAGAAGGTCGCTAACTTTTACGAACGATAAATCTAATAGGTAGATATACTAAAGCTATAGATTAGGAAGAGAAGGGTATTAGACTCCTAGTAGAAAGTCGAAAGTCGGTAATAGCACTAAGAGTACTATACGCTAGACACTAAGGGTATAGAGTTAGAAGGGGACGCCTCTCTAGTACTTAGGACGGAGTTAGGAAACGTCTCTAGGCCCTCTACAGGGCCTATTAGCACTTAAACCTATAATAGAAGTAATAGGCTACGTAGTATAGGAAGAACTAGTGTAGATAATAAGCCTACTACAATCTCCTAGCAAGCGTATATAAAGTAGCTACTATTTAGGACCTAACTAGACAATAGACTCTAGGTTATAGTACGCTAGAAAGGATTCTAGGCACTTATATTAGTAGATAGAGGATTATAGCTTAACCGTATTTTATCTAAATTCGTCAATCGACTTAGAAACCTATAGAGGATTAAAGAGAAGTTATTTATTATTAAAGGACCATTAAATATACAATAGCTCTAATAAAAGATAGAACTATTCGATATTAAAGTTGAAGGAAAGACTACCTAAATAGTATTCGACATTATAGATATAGGACTAAAGAAGGATATAGTTTTTAGACGCCTATAGTATAAGGATTACAATCTAGACATCTATTAGAAGGGAGGTAGCTAACTATAGCCAAGACAACCCTCGCTATATCCAACTAACGAGATAGGAAGAGATAGTATACAATAGGAGCTACAGAAGGGCGGTACGCAAGACAACGCGTTGCCTATAGGCCTACTATAGAAAGCGAGTAGTAGTAGAGAGACTACGACGTAATATAGAAAAGGCGGTATACAACGCGACCAGAGACAACAAGTAAGCTGGAAAATCGCTATTATCTTGATCGATAAATATAGATAACTCGAATTCTAGGAATAGGTTACTAGATTTAGAGCGGTATTTATTATAGCTAGAAACAACAAGTTCTTATACTACAATAGTATAAGGAAAGACAATAAAATAGGGTAGATTCTAGTAGAATACTAGAGATACCTAGTATTCGAAGCGAAATATATAGAAGGGTTGCTAGATTATAGACTTTAGGATTATAAGATTAAACTTAAAGAAGATGCCTAGCTAAAGTTCTTTAAGGTGTACTATACTAACGAGAAGTAAGATATAGAACTTTAGAGGTATCTTAAGAAGAACCCTTAACGAAGATACATTCGACTATCGATATTACTAGTAGGCTACCTAGTCCTATTTATTCTCAAGAAGGATAGGAAGCTATAGATACATATAGATTACTAACAACTTAACAATTAGACGGTTAAAAATCGATACCCCTACCCTTAATCTCGTAGCTTAGGAGTTAACTAGCTAGAGGGTAGTGGTTTATAAGTTTCGACCTACTTATAGTATACATATATATATATTAGGATTAAGGAGGGTGATAAATAGAAAATAGTGTTTTAGACCCCCTACAGGTACTACAAGTACTTCGTTATACTATTCGGATTAACTAACACTCTAGCAACATTCTAAGTAGTCGTTAATTACATAATTAGACCGTTCTTCAACAAGTTTATAGTCTACTATCTCGACAATATCTTTATCTTCTTAAAGATACTTAAAGAATACAAGTAATATATAAAGTAGGTGCTCGACGTACTATATATATAGAAGCTCTTAGTTCATATAGACAAAAGCAAGTTCTACGTTAAGAAAACGGTCTTTCTACGCTTTAAGATTTCGCTGGGAGGGATATATATAGAACCTACGAAGATTATAGCTATTAAGAGTTAGCTAAGGCCGGAAAATACAATAGAGGTCCAAGGATTTATTAGATTCGCTAACTTCTACTAAATGTTCGTTAAGAACTTTAGTAATATTATACAGCCTCTATACAACCTAACGAAGAAAAATATAGAATTTAAATAGATAGAGGAATATAAGTAAGCTTTTTAATGGATCTACAATACAATTGTCGCCAATCCTATACTTATATTGCTAAATCTAATGAAGCCTTTTGAAGTCGAAACTAACGTATTGGATTACGCTATTAGTAGACAACTAGAATAGCAAGACAATAATAGCAAGCTTCACCTAGTTATATTCTTCTCGAAAAAGCTGTCTAGACTATAGCTTAACTACCTAATCTATAACAAGGAAGTATTAGCTATTATCGAGGCTTTTAAAGAATAGGAACCCTACCTTAGTAGTACAAACTACACTATTATAGTGTACACGGATTATAAGAACCTCCAATACTTCACTTCGACTAAACGGTTAAACAGGTAGCTTACCCATTAGTAGAAATTCCTCTTACCTTTCAACTTCGTTACTAAATACTAAAAAGGCTCTAAAAACGTATAGGCAGACGCGTTAAGCCGATAGCTAGATCACTTCAATAGAAATACTAAAGTCTCGCTACTACTCTTCTAGTTGTAGGTAGGTAGATCACTTCGATACGCTCTCTAACTAGTAGAAGATTACAATAATTTCGCTACACTTCCCTAACTACAAGGAGATCTCAATATATAGAGCTACGCTTCCTAACTAATAAGTAGCCATTACAATGCTAGTAGCTCTCAACTACGTGAAGATCGCTATATAGATATACCTATAGGCACTAAAGAGATTGAAGTAGTCTTTAGAAAATAGCGACTAAGGTAGGTTAGCTATAAAACGGACAATAAGTAGCGAAGATTTATTAAGGAAATCTATAAGTTAACGTTCGAAGGATATATAGGAATTATTAAGACAATCGTCAAGGTTAGGTAATATTACAATTTCCTAGGATTGTAAAACAAGGTTGTAGAAGTTATTAAGAACTACGATATTTGCAATAAAGCTAAGACAGTACGGTACAAGCTATATAGACTCTTACAACCTTTGCTAGTTATAGAACGAATATAGAGCTTAGTAACAATGGACTTTATTACTAAGCTACTACTTTCTAAGGATCTAACGACAAGGGTTAAATACAATAGTATCCTTACTATAGTTGATCGACTTACTAAGTAGGTATATTTTATCCCTTATAAAGAAATATAGTCTATAGAACAACTTATAGACGTTGTCTTTTAGTACATTGCATTAGTTTATAGATAGCTAGAGGAATAGATTATAGACCGAGATACCAAGTTTATTTTAAAGTTCTAGTAGGCGTTAATAATACGCCTAGGGACTAGAAGCAAGCTTTTAATAGCCTATTACCTATAGTTAGACAGATAGATGGAACGACTTAACTAGATTGTAGAGTAGTACCCCCAATACTACGTTAACTTCCAATAGGACAACTAGGTTATATTGCTACCAATAGTACAACTCGCGTACAATACTATATCTATAGAGACTACGAAGGTTTTACTATTCTTTACGAACTATAGCTATAAAGCGGATTTACACTAGGGACTAGACGTTATAGTACCTAGAGCTAAAGTTAAGGCGGACTAGATATATACGCTATATATAATGTTTAGAGAAGAACTTAAGTTTGTTAGAGATAGAATAAAGCGATACTATAACAAATATAGGCTCGAGGGACCTCGCCTAGAGAAGGGAGATAAAGTCTACTTTATTTTACGGAATCTTTGTACAAAACAACCTAGTAAGAAGTTGGACTTTAAGAAGATTAGACTATTTAAGGTCGACGAGTTCGATATCTAACTACCAACTATTATTACTAGCTACAATGAAGCTAACGACAAACATCTTTTATATTTCACTTCTAGAACTAGTACTATAAAATGTACGACTTGTATACAATATCGACGTAGAAGACGAAGAAGAGGAATAGGATCTTAAAGAAATTCTAGATTTGTAGGTTACAAATGGATAGATAGAGTACCTAATTAAGTGGTTGGATTTTAGCCTAGAAGATAACTCTTAGGAGCTAGCTACAAACCTCTACTACTCTAAGAAGCTTGAGGAGTTTTACTAGAGGAACCTAGACCAACCCTAGGCGACCCAACAACTATAGCGACCTTGGTAGGAGAGGAACTAGATAGAAACGAGGGACCGTTGCTAAACTCGAAGTTAGTAAGAGGGTTAACGTGATCCACCATTGAGCGGCGCACCCTATTGAGTGGCGCACTTTTCCCACTACAACCACCACTTGACTTCCCGACGTGTTTATTCCACCAAAACAATGCAGCTTCATTCCTCTGAACACCAAGTGCTTCTAGCGATTGAAGCGATCCGATCGACACCGCGCATAAGTATCCGTCGCGCTACAGAAATCTACAACGTACCCGCAACTACCATCCGCCGCAGAATAAAGGGCCAGACCGCGAAAGCCGACAGCTACCACGGCCGTTCAAATTTGACGAAGATCGAAGAGGAGGTAATTGTTCAATATGTACTCGACCAAGATTCGCGAGGGTTTTCGCCCCGGATTTCCAACGTGGGTGATATAGCTAATCTTCTGCTTCGGAAACGCGGTGCGCGACACGTTGGAAAGAACTAGCCAAACCGCTTCGTTGCACGACGTCAAGAAGTACAGACGCGTTGTAATCGCGTTTACGACTATCAGAGAGGCCTCTACGAAGATCCTGCAATTATCGAGCTATGGTTTCGGCTAGTTGCCAACATACGTACGAAATACGGCATCCTCGACTACGACTTCTACAACTTCGATAAGACCGGCTTTATGATGGGCATGATACGGCCTAGGATGGTGGTTACGCGCTCCAATCGGGTCGGCAAACTAAAGGATATCTAGCTGGGCAATCGAGAATAGGCGACGGCGATTTGCAATATCGCTGGCGACGGCCATATAGTGCCACCTTTCTTGGTGGTGAAGGGCCGTTTCCACCTCGCTAGCTGGTACTCTGAGCACCAGATACCCGACGACTAGGCCGTCGCAACAACAGCCAACGGATGGACAGATAACAAGACTGGTCTAGAATGGTTGCAGCATTTTGATGAGCACACCAAACACCGCCAGAAGGGTGTATATCGGATGCTAGTGCTGGACGGCCATGAGAGCCACGTCAACGCCGAATTCGACGACTATTGCAAGGAGAACAACATCATAACACTCTGTCTTCCTCCCCATTCCTCGCACCTTACCCAGCCTCTCGATGTCGGCTGTTACAGTGTCTTGAAGACAATGTATGGTGCCGAAATCTCGCTCTTCATCAAGGCCCGGATTACGCACATCACCAAGCCCGAGTTCTTTCTCGCATTCAAGGCCGCCTTCCGCCGGACTTTCACCTAAGAAAATATTCTTAGGGGTTTTCGGGGGTCGGGACTTGTTCCTTACGACCCGTATACCGTCCTTTCGAAGCTGGATGTCAGGTTGCGGACGCCAACACCCCCTGGGACCCCTGATGGACCGCCAACTCCTTGGGACTTCAAGACACCCCAGACAACCAACGAAGCCCTCTCGCAGTCTACCCTTATTAAAGATCGGATTGCAAGGCATCAGTCGAGCTCTCCAACTCCGATTTTGGCCGCTGTCGATCAGCTCTCGAAAGGAATGCAAGCGGTTTCTTCTCGGGTCATCCTTTTAGAGGCTGAGGTACGGACACTTCAAGAGGCCAACAATGCACTCTCCAAGCGCCGTAGAGCTAAACGGACGCGTCTCCAAGATGGAGGAGCTATTAATGGAAGCCAGGCTAGGGAAATAATGGCAGAAAAGGGTGTGGTGGACGAGGAAGGATGCGTCGAGGTGGAAAATGAAGGGCTGTCAAAGAGGCGTCGGACAGGTTTGCGGCTCTGTGGCATTTGCCGCAAGACTGGCCACAACGCAAGGACATGCCCGGAGGCTGGAGAAATAGATAGCTCAAGCGATTCTGAGTAGTTTCAATTGATTGCAGTGGGTTTTGCTAGACTTTTCGCAGTTTGGAGTAGTAAGGTCTGAAAAAGTGTCCGAGTTGATGGGGTGTCCGAGTCGATGGTGGACCACGTTACTTGTAGAGTATACTATAAATAGCGCTCTATAAGAACGTAGTAGAGATATAAAGAGCTTAAGAGAGCCCGCTACGAATAACGAAAGGTAATAAAGGACTTTTAAACGTAGTACTAGAGGTAGGGTATCTAGGAAGCTTCGGCGGACAATAGCGTTCTCTAGAGAATCGAAAGGTAGGCCTAGCTATATAGCTATGTCGTAGCATCCCCTTTTAAGCTTCTCGACCTAGTTAGTAAAGACAAGGAGAAGGAGGTTCTAGTTAGCTCTATAGTAAGGATATACGTAGAAAAGGCCGAGGTACTAGCGAACTAGTTTTTCCTAACTATATAACCTAGACGAAACCCTAGGCTATAGAGATATTACCTAGGTAGTATAGAGAGGTTCTAGGACTACCTAAAGAAGGAGGTTATAGCGAAAAAGGTTAGGGAAGCGATATAGTAGGTAGCTAGGAATAAAGCCTCTAGCGAGAATAGCTTTATAAATAACTTCCTTAAAATATATAGAGATCCGTTCTATAAGGCTATCGCGACTTTAGCGATAGTAAGCTTTAAATTTAGAGTATTCTTTAGTAGTTCTATAAAGTAAACGTTATAGTCTTTAAGAAACTTAGACAAAGCCTAAAGGATTTTAGAAAGATAAGTAAGTAGAGGCCTATTACCTTCCTAAATAGCGTTAGAAAAGTCCTCGAGTTACTATTTATAAGGCGCTTTATTATCACGGCAGTGATAGGCAATGTTAGGTATCGCGGTCGATTGCTATGGTTGTACGAGGAGAGCAACTGTAGCTAGCTGCGAGGCGCAGGGAAAACCCTGTGCGCGGGGCAGCGCACAGACCAACCTGCAAGTCCCACTCGAGAGCTTGCAGCTCTTAGGTGCAGCTAACCCTAACCCTAGCTACGACACGTTACAGGACCATCCTGTGATACTACCCTCCCTTCAAAACAAGCCCCCTTCTGCAGCTAAAGGAGGCTTAGAAGCGCTTAAATCCTCCAAATACACTTAAATCTTCCAAAAACGCTGTTTCCGCTTAAATCCTCTAGAAAGCGCCATTTCCTATACAAATCGTACGCCCCAACCGCGCGCAGTTTGCCCTGACCCGATGTCTCGAGCTCCGCCTTGGGCTAGGGCGGTCCGGTCCGCCTCCCGGTGATTCCTGCTCGTGACGACTCCCTCCCGGTGTCTCTTGACGACGTCGACGTCGTTGCACCCATGATGGCGGTCCTGGCCGGTCCGGATGCGCATCGTAAAAGTCCTAGATCGCATCGTCGCAACTACGAAGATCGGTTGCCGGCTGCCATGTTGGTTCGTGGTCCTCCTAGTCCACCAAGTATTGCTATCTGCCGTTGTCCGCCTTGCCGTAGTCTAAAATGCGCTTGAATCGCCATTCCGGAACCTCTCTGCTGTCGTCGGTACGTGTTATGACCCTGCCGCGGTTGGCTCGGATGTCGCGTTGGGTTTCTTCCTGCCCCGGGATGCCGCTTCCCGGGCTTAGCCGGACCATGGAGACGTAGAAGGTGTTGAAGATCGTCATGTTAGCCGGCAATTTCAACGTTACCGCGTGTAATAATGCCTTGGTAACCTCGAACGGTCCCTCCTAGTAGGGTTCTAGCTTCTATAACGGTCGGCTAGTCTTATAGTTCTAGGTGTCAAGTATAACCTTGTCGCCAACCTTGTAAACTAGGGCGTCGCAGCGACGCCTATTAGCTCCCTCTTCATAACGGTCTTGTACTTGCTTCGCTAGTGCGGTAACGTAGTCGAGGACGGTCTTAAACCGTTCTATAATTTCCCTCGCTCGAAAGAACTCGCGCCTCTACGCGTTGGAGATGTTTAGGGGGTAGGGTTTTGCCGGTTTGACGCCTATTTAGGGGTAAAAGCCGTAATTAGCGAAGAACGGCACTACGCCTGTTAATTCTAACACTATATTGTTGCCTACGAATTCCGCTAGTGGAAGCTAGTCGACCTAGTCGTCCTAGGCCTAGTCGATGTAGAGCCGCAAGTACTGTTCGAGCTCTACATTGATCCTTTCGGTCTAGCCGTTCGTCTGCGGGTAGAAGGCTAATAACGGTTTTAGCGTAATGCCTAGCCGTACGGACAAGGCTCTCTAGAGTGCTAAGATGAACTGTGTTACGCGATCTGATACGATCGTCTCTAGAAGGCCGTATAGAGTGAAGACCCGCTCGATAAACCGCTCGGCGAGCTCTTCCGCTTCTAGGGTAACTATTGAAATGAAATGTCGTATCTTCGTAAGCCGGTCGACAACTATAGCTACGTGCCGGAACGTCTAGCCGCGCTACGTACAGGGTAGTAACGGTGTAATATAGTCGACTAAGATATCGCGCTATAGCGCTAGTAGAATTAGCAACGGTTTAAGGAAGCCTACTAGTGCAGCTCGCGGTAACTTGGTCTTGTCGTAAAGGAGGTATGCCTTGCAGTACTCGCGCACCGCTAGGCTCATTCCCGGCCACTAGTACTACCTGTTTATAAGGTCTAGTGTCTTCGTTCGGCCCGGATGTCCTCCTGGTGTGGAGCTATGCGTCTAGATAGATGAGTTGTAGGTGTATATTCGCGTCGTTGGGGTCAGTTATTAGGCGGTTGCGGTAGTAAACCTTGCCTGCTACTACCTAGCATTCCGCATATACGATCCTGAGGCGCCTTTTAAGGGCTGCTAGCTACGCCCTTGCGCCTAGGTCCTTAAGTGCTACGATCACCGCTTGTAGTGTCGCGGAGTTAGCGTACATCTCGGCCACTAGGTCGTCGATATAGCGCGACGTGTCGAGCGCAAATAGGCGTAAGTCCTCGAACGAGTCCTTGTCAAAACGATTCGGGTCAATTAGCGGCCTCTTGCGGTTACGGAGGCGGTCGTCCTTAATGTCCTTAGGGGTGTCCTCGGGTTTCCAGCTTAGCGCGTTGGGCCTCTCGTTAGCCGCCCCTAGGCGGTAAACAATGTGGAAGTTAAAGCGCGAAAGGAACTCTAACCAGCGCATATAGCGAGGCGATAGCTGCTTCGTCGTTGCAAAGGTCTGTAAGTTCTTGTAGTCTATTACGATGTCGAACCGTTAGCTAGCTCCCTCGAGCTCCGGGCGCTATTCCTCTAGCGCCTTGATAATCGCGAGGAGCTCCTTGTCGTAAATATCGTAATTGCACTCTATAGCGGAGTGCTTCGCGCTAAAGTAGGCTATAGGGTACTACTCGCTGTCCCACTGTTAGAGGAGTGTGCCTCCCGATGCCTAGTCCGAGGCGTCGGTCTCCACTGCGGTCGGGCGCTCCTAGTCGTAGATCTAGAGCGCGGGAGCCATTGAAGAGCAGTGCTTTAGACGCTCAAATGCCTTCTAGTGCTCCCTGGTCCAGTTCCACTTTGCCGACTTCTTAGTTAGATCGTACAGAGGGTTCGCTATGCCCGAGAAATCTGCGATAAACCTCTAGTAGAAGTTAACGAAGCCGAGGAAGCGCTACAACTACTTTCTAGTTATTGGGGGTTCCCAAGTTATAATCGCCTTAACCTTGTCGAGGTCTATTTCGATACCTCCTAGTATAATAATAAGGCCTAGATATTTCGTCCGTTCGGTATAGAATTTGCATTTGTCGATTTCAATCTAGAGGCCCGTATCGATCAACCGTTTTAGGATCTCCTAGACCTATTGCAAATAGTCCTTCCAGTTCTTTAAGTAGATAAGGATGTTGTCTAGGTATTCTATAGCGTAATCGTCAAGAAGGTTATATAGGACATCGTTAATGTAGTGTTAGAAAGTTGCGGGTACTCCCTATAGGCCAAAGGGTGTTACTAGGGACTCGTAAAGGCTAAACCGGGTGATGAAGGCCGTTAGCTATTCGTAGCCCTCTGCAATCCTCACCTAGTTGAACGCCGCGATAACGTCTAGCTTTATAAAGATCGTAGCCTTGCAAATAGAATCCAAGGTCTCGCGGATTAGCGGAATTGGGTACCGGCTCTTAATCGTAACGTTGTTAATGCCTTAGTAGTCGACGCAAATGCGTACGCCGCCGCCTAGCTTCTAGGCCAATAGTATAGGCGAGGCCACGCTTAACTTCGAGGGTCGAATGAAGCCTTTAGCTAGGTTATTGTCTAGCTAACTCTTAAGTACATGTAGCTCTATTAGCGAGAGTAGTTGGTTCCTCGAGTATAGTAGCTTGCTCTCGGGGATAAGCTCGATCTTGTAGTTGTAGGATCGGTAAGGTAGTAAGGTGTTAGCCTCCTACGGCAGGAAGGTACCGAACAGGTCCCTATATTCTATAGGTAATCTTGCCTTGATATCCTCTAGGGTGAGGGTCGGCTTGTCGGCCTTGTAGAAGAACTTGTCGATGTTGTCCTCTATGATTCTACGGGCGATCTCGCCGTCCGCCTAAATCGTGTTAATAAACTCGTAAAACTTGGTAGGAAGCTGTACCTTGTACACTTCTAGGTCGCCCCTACGCTAAAGTAGGTCCTTGAAGAAATCCTCGGGTAGGTCTAGTAAGTAAATGTTTAGCTTTAACTTAACTACTTCCTCTAGCTCTACCTAGGTAGTCCGTATAACCATTATACCCTTCTAGCGGTAAAGGAAAAGGAAGTTCTCTACGTTTAATAGCTTTAGGTCGTCTAGCCTTAATTTCTTGCATCTAACGCTTAGTAGCGGCTTTAGTCTATCTCGGATACGTAGGAGCGTTCCCTAGGCGCTAGCGCGCGCTACTATAGGCTAGGGTTTTCGTATTGGTATGTTCGGTATTATCCTCGCCCTCGCTTTAGGAGGAGTAAAGGTCCAACGTAGGCCGTTAGTGAGTGCCCTCTTCTTCTAAGCGAGTAGGCGCTATCGCTAGCGCTAGTCGTAGCGGTGTTAGGACCTCCTCGCGCGGGCCGCTTCCGACATCTTATTAGCTACTTCGGGTTCGTAGGCGTAGTCGTCGGGCTCGAGGTCCGTTCCTAAGCTTTATTTGTGTTCCTAATTAGGCTCTCCCTCGTCCTCTACCTCCTCTACACTCGGTTTACAATACGTAGAGGGCGTAGCTATAGTAGAAGGCGCCTCTTGCTCGCCGATAGTATATAGGAGGTAGTTGCCGATGCACTAACCTTAAAAGGTTAGGCGGAGCTTATCCCAGTTAACGGCAGGGTTGTGCCGGCTAAGCTACAGAAGGCCGAGGATAATTGGGTTATCTATTGCTAGAGTCGTAATGTAAAAGGACAAGTGTTCGTAGTGGTCCCCGATCTATAGAGGCAATTCTATATACTACTCGATCTATAACGATAGCGCGCTATTAGTAAGGAATAGTAGTTTCGGTTGTTAAAGACAATAGAGTAGTAACTAGTGTCTTATAGCGAACTAGAAGTCTATAAAAGCTAAGCTAGTACAACTAGAGTCGACTAGCGATATATAGAGTATTATACGCTTACTAAAAACAACGAGTAAGGATAGTAATATTGATTTAGGTGATCTATCTACTGCGCTAATAACCAACTTGTCGAATAGCTATATAGAACGGACTGTCGTACTTCCTCCTTCTTAATACTAGTGATTACACCTCTACGCGCGACTTCGCGTAGAGGTTAGGCATTTCCTTGCTCGTTGTCGCTATAGTAGTTCGTGTAACTATAGAGGGACGAGCCGTTGTAGCTTTTAGTACCGTTATTAGGTATCTCGCTAACGAAGCTAGGCTATAGGACGTTTACAAAGTTTACGCGTTGCCCGCCGTTGTAACCGCTACGCGCTATACTACCGCGACGAGTTAGGAAGGTATATTGGCCTTGCGTAGGCTAACCCGCGGTCTAGTTCCTACCGCTAAAGCCGAAGGCGCTACCGGGGTAGCTAGTAAAGGAGTTAGGAGTTTATTAGGAATAACCTTCGAGCTAGTTGCTGTAACCGTTGTTGCTATAGCCGTTGTTGTTGTAGCCGTTACTACTATAGCCGTTGTTGCTGTACTAGCTACTACGCTACGAAGCCTACTACTAGCCGCCGCGGGTGCTCCTAGTACGTAGGCCGCTCTTTCTCGTTAGGTTCTAGTAGTTACGTATTATATAGCCGGCTGTACCATAGTTGAGATAAAGGCCCTTTACTATATAGCGTTCCTTCTTCTATAGGTAAACCTTAGCTACGTTTAGCCAAATAGCGTCGATGTCTATTGGCTTAAGCTTGTTACTACTACTATTGTTGTTCCCTTTGTTGCCGCTACCGCCGCTCGTGTTGCTAGCGCCCTTACGCAGGTGCTCCTCGCTCTCGAGGTTCACCGCTAGCTACTAGGCGATCTTTACCCACTCGGCGAAATTGTTACGGTTAGGGAGGTTGACCTAGAACGAGAGTATCCTGCTTATATTCGGGCTAACCTTCTCGCGAAGGAAGTGGACGTGGGTAGCGTCGTCAAGCTCGTAGATATCGGCGAGGTTAATGAGCTCCGTAAGGAAATCGGTGAATATAGAGAACTTGCTAGACTGCTCGAGCTTTTGGAGCCGAATCTCCGCGTTGGCCGCTAAGTCTAGAGTCGTGTACTTAGCTACAAGATGCTCCATCAGCTCCTCGCCCGTCTTCTAGGGCTAGACGCTAGGGTCATTAGGGTTCTTGTTGATCTTCTCGATGCCTACTATGACGCCGTCGTGCGCCGCGCTAGTAAGGGTCATGGAAGCGTAAAGGATCTTCTGCTTTTCCGAGTAGAACTGTCCTAGTAGCGCGTTCTAACGGGTAGTAACTTGGGTATGCTAAGTACGGAACGCGCTCGTGCGCTTTGTAGAATTGGTCTCGCTGCCGCTAAACGCGGTTAGGTGCGGGAGGTTTATGACCGAGGTGTTGCCGTTCAGGTTGGCCGAGGCTACGCATTCCCTCACTGCTGCTACAGACTCCTTAAGGGTCTCCTTGATCGTATCCTTGACTAATGTCTTCAGGGCCTCCCTCTTCGCCCTTAGGGCGATGACCTAGTTGTTGAGGTCGGCGTTCTAGTTCCAAGTAGTTACCAGTTGGGATTCCAGATTCTTGACGCGGTTCTAGAGCTACATGCCGGCCGTGTTCATGGTGTCATTCTCGCTCTGGAGCTGGGCCGCTGTAGCCTCCAGAGTTTTCTTCTCCGCCGCCAAGTTGTTGTAACGGTTGTTTGCTTCCGTTAATATGTTCTCGATGATGTGCAGCTACTTGTTCTCTTGGACATTGGCATTGCTCTAGCCGTTGCGGACGACCGCAATGGTCGCCTCGTCGCCCTCGATCGGGGTCCTCGTAGCCTCGAAGTAGTTCTTTATAGATAGGAATTACTTCTCGTCGATCGCCTCCGTGATCAGGGATCGGATGTCGGGCATTCTCGCTCCGGGTCGATGTAACGTGCCGTCTTAGCAGTGGGTGCTCGCGCCGCGCGCTTGATGATGTGGAATGTCGGTCTCAAAGCCGGTTGGTCTACGCAACGCGCGTGCCGCCGCTCAGTTGTTGATGGGTACTGAATTCTTGTCTCCAGGCACCGCCACACGGCCCTGTCGGTCGAGTTCTCGGTCGAATTGATCGGTCGGAAATGCAATTGAATCGCAGAAAATGTTGCAGCGACTTCGCGCGCACGTAAACTGGAGGTGCAACCAACTATCACGGCAGTGATAGGCAATGCTAGGTATCGCGGTCGATTGCTATGGTTGCACGAGGAGAGGAACTGTGGCTGGCTGCGAGGCGCAGGGAAAACCCTGTGCGCGGGGCAGCGTACAGACCAACCTGCAAGCCCCACTCGAGGGCTTGCAGCTCTCAGGTGCAGCTAACCCTAACCCTAGCTACGACACGTTACAGGACCATCCTGTGACATTTATAGAGGAGGCTAAATACTATAAATAGCTCTTTAAAGGGTAAATAAGGAACTATAAAGGGCGTTTAATAGACTTCGCTATTAGGGTAGTTATAGACGTAGTATACAAGACCTAGAGGAGGAGGGTAGCTTTATTACTTCTTCTTTTTAACCTTTTAAAGGCGTTTAATAGAGTCTACTATAGCTAGCTACTTAAGATGTTATACAATAAAGGGGTACTAGGCTAGGGAACTAGGTAAATTAAGTCCTTTCTATTAGACTAGACTACCTACCTATACTTCGATAGGAAAATTTTATAGGAGTTTAAAGTTACTATAGGGGTACTTTAGGGGTTACTACTCTTGCTAATCCTTTTTCACCTTTTTATTAAAAGCCTCTATATAAGGCTCTAGAAGGTCGAAGGGGTAATAATAGTAGGCTTTGTAGATAATACGAATATCCTAGGCGTAGTATAGAATACCCTAGAGATATATAAGGTCCCTATAAGGGCCTAGAGAGTATATAGCAACTAGGTAGTAGAAAGAGGGATAATCTTTAAGCTAGTAAAAAGCGAACTTATCTACTTTACTTAAGTAAAGGAAAAGAGGTATAAGATACTTACCCTAGATAGCTATAAAGTAGTCCCTATAGAGTCTATATAGTTCCTTAAAGTATAGTTTAACTAGAAGCTATAGTACTAGAAGTACTTTAAAAAAGTAAAGAAGAAGATATTAACCTAGGTCTTTACCCTTATAAAGCTAGCTACTAAAATATAGGGGTATACCTTTACTAGGGCCTAGAAGATCTACTTAAAGGTTATTAGGAGTATAATATCCTATAGGGCGTCGACCTTCTATAGCCTAGCGCTACTAGGGGGCCCCCTACTAAGAATCGCTAAGAAGCTTGCCTTGATATAGTCGAACTACTTTAAAGTTGTTATAGGGGTATATAAGGTAATCCCTATAAGGAGCCTCAAAGTAGAAACCTACTACCTACTAATCGACCTCTACCTAAGTAAGAGGCTTCTAGCGTTCGAGGAGCGGATTTAGATCTCCCCTACGGTAAAGCTAGTTAGGGGGGCCCCTAAGATTATAGCGAGGATTATTAAACGAGCCTACTAAAGCCTAAATAGAAGAAGGCGCTAATACTCCCCGCTAGCTAAAGGGTTTAAACGATAGAAAGCGAACTAGATAGCAGAATAAAGCTCGTTAAAGATAAGACTAGACTCTTTAAAGGATATTAATAGACCCCCTCTGAAACTCTATAACGATATACCCCTACCTTTATAGTAGTTTAGGTAGCGCCCTTTAAGGCGACCGCTAGAAGCCCCTTTACAATATAAAGAAGGTAATAACAAGGACCTAAAGGGAGCCTACCCTAAGGAGCTAGAGCGCTAGCTCGAGACTACGCTATATAGAGAGTAGATCTAGCAATAGGAGATAGAGGTTGCTAAAGTTACCATAAGGAACCTATACTAAAGTCTCTAGGTAGCTAACTAAAACCTATTATTGGACGCTAGAGTAATAAACTACTATAGGGAAAAGAAGAAACTACTATAGGCAATATTAAAGGTAAAGAGCTCTCTACTCTTGTAAGTAAGGACTAGGAAGATTGGACTTAAGTCCTTTCTATTTAAAAAGAGGGTCTCTAATATTACTATACTATTTTATCTCTATAAGGCTAAAGAGGAGATATTTAAGTATATTGTCCTATAGTATATAAGGATAGTAGGGTAGAGGGACAATACTATAGAGTAGCTAAAGAATATAATATAGCTATACTAGTAGCTTAGAAATATATAGAAGGCTAACTAACTAGTTAGGTAGTTCCTAGGCCTTAGGAGACTTAGGGAATACTAGCTAGCTTAGACCCTAAAGGTAGATAACAATAGTACTATTAATATACAAGTAAATATAGCTATACCTATAGAATAATCTCAAGGGTTTTTATAGTAATACTATAGCTAGCGTATAGTAGTATACCTCTAACTTCTCCCTACTACCCTCTAGACGCGAACTATATATAGGAAGGCCTTATCTTTACTCCACTTTAGAGACTTTAAACTCCTTATAGGTACTACTAGCGGCGGCTATAAAACGATTATTAAAAAGGTCGTTAGTACCTATAGCGAGGTTATCGACCACTACTACCTCTTTCTCCTCCTCTACTATAGCCTCGAAAAGAGGGTCCTTATCTAGGGGGTCCTCCTATAGGCCTATAGTAGTAGGACTAGGGGAAGCTAGTAAGGTTACTAAGGTATAGCGACGTTTAAAGGGTAAAGTAGCGAACTAGTTGTAGGTAGGCTTAGTAAAAGGACGTTTAAACAATATATAGAAAGTTGTAGCGAAACCAGCGTAGGGAACTAGAGGAAGGAGACTAGTAATAGCGTAGTAACTATAAAGGAAGATATAATAGAAAGTAACGAAGCTTAGGTTATTATTGGACTCCTATATAGAGGTTAGTAGCGAAGTTACTAAAGGATTATAGGTACTTACTTAGTTAGATAACGCTATAAGCTTAGTATAGAGATTATCGACCTTCGCTTCTAGCTAGAAGATAGTAGCGAGAACTTTATAGTTATTTATAGAGGCGAGAGTAGTACCTATAGCGAAGGTGCTTAGAACGACTATAGGGGATATAGTAATAGAAGTAATAGCAATAGAAGAGAAGGCTATAATAGAGTTAGGGACCTTTATAGCGGAGACCTAAGGATAGGAGCTAGAGGTCGAACTAAAGTAAACGAAGCTAAAGGGGTATATTATAAAGGCGGCTTTAGCGGTCTTATAGCGAGGGGGTTCTAGTCGAGACTAAGCTTAGCGATCTTATCCTTATTAAGCTAGAAGATCGAAGTATCGTTAAAGGTATAGTTCTAAATCTAGATATAGTAAATAGTATAGAAGGAACTAGTATAAGTAGCGAAGAAGTATATAGTAGTATTATAGAAATAGGAATAGAAGGTTATAGTAATAGCGATAACGGTCTTTATAGTGTTATTACCTTTACCTTTATTAGTACTTAGAAAGGTAGATAAGGTAGTAGTAGTATAGCTATAACTTTACTTCTTTTTTAGCGTAGCCTTTATAGTAGTTAAAGTAGAGGTAAAGCGCTTATAGTAAATATAGTTAAAAAGAAGGAGGGCTTTATATATCTATATCATATATATAGCGAGCTTCGAGGGATAGTGGACCTCGACTTGCTTTTTAATAGTATAAAGGTAGTAGGATAGAGCGGAAGAATTAGCCTTTAGAAAGAGTTAGCGGGAGTATACAAGGAGGTTTAAAGGAACTTACAAAGGGTAGTATAGAGTATTATAATGGCCTTAAAGATCTATTTATCGAGCGCTTTAGGAGTAGTATAGGTAGCTAGTAAAGGAAGAGTAGTAAGGTTAGTAAAGTAGTAGAGGTAAGCAAGGTCCTAGAGTTTTTTTAAAGAAGTTAGCGATAGGTTTTTTAAGAGAGTTATATAAAGGTACTTACTTATTAGGGCAATAGTATTTAGTCTTATCTTTAATAGTCTTATTATAAAGGTCAGCGAAACGACTAAATATCTCTATAACAATAATATTATAGGATAGTATCTTCTAGGCGACTTTAAATAGGGCGTTTAGAATAGAGGGTAGAATAGGGGGCTAAAGGGCTATAACGATAGGTAAAAGAGGTATAGCGTAGTTATAGTAAGCGAAAGTAATGTTATAGCGGTACTAGCGATACCTTTTAATAAAAGGTAAAGTTAGTATAGTATATAACAAAGAAGGGGATATAGGGGACTACTATAGCCGCCTTCTATTTCTAGAGGTAAGCTCGCTATAGCCTATAGTAGCCCGCTATAGCCCGTAGAAGGAAGCTATAAACTTACTTACAAGTAGGCAAGATAAGGAAAGAGAAGAGAGTTAAAAAGGGGGAGTATTCCTTATATAGTACTTAGGGGGCACCCCCCCCCCCCCCCATGTAAGGAACTGTATAGAACTACATAGAAAAAGTAAGAGATTAGATAGGTAGATAAGAGATTGGATAGGAGGAGTAAGAGATTGGATAGAAGGCTAGTTACAACGCGATTTTAGTGTTTCGACCTTAGGAGGGTAAGCCCCAAGGTAAAGGCCGCTTAGAGGACGCTATATACAATGTAGTAGCGTTGTAGAGGTTTTTACCCGGCCCTTTGGGTATGGTTTTTCCTACTAGTTATATATTAAGGAGGGTCTATATATACTTAGTATAGAGCGTGATAAGAGAATTAATTAATTAATTATAATTATATTAGCTAGCTAGGTATAGTACTTTTTAGTAGCTATAGCTATATTAGTAATAGCGTTATAATAGCGAGTATTAAGGTCCTTCTAATAGCTTTTAACTTTAGTAGACAATGTAGTCTAGCTTAGCTAGTTCGTTTTAAGCTATGTATCGATAATATCTTAGGTATAGCTACTATACTATTTACTAAAGTAGGTAGTTTTATTAGAGTTATCGCTATTACTATAGGTCTTCTAAACCTTTTTAAAGCGTTCTAGGTACTTAGTAGTATCCTAGTTTATAAACAAACTCTTCAGCCCCTTTTTACTTAGCAAAGGGAATATAAAGTAAATTACTTTAGTAAGTTGTTTAGCTATCTTAGTATAGGGGCTATAGGTCTTAACGTTTGTCCTAAGAACTTAGAGTATAATAAAAATTATAGGCTAGAAAATAACTAGGGTAGATTTACTAGATAACTAATTATCTAGTAGTAGCGTTTCCTAAATAGGAGACGACCAACTAGAGGGAGGAGGGTCTTTACCTATTTTAGAAGGCTCTAATAGATTAGGTAGTAGATCTCTAAATTGCTTTATCTAGGGAAGGTTAGCTCTAGTTCTAGTAGAGTTAGAAATAGTACCTATAGTAGCTTCGTTCGACTCCCTACTAGAGAGGATTCCTAGCTAGTTAAGTATATAGGCGTTCTATAAGTGCTCTATTATAGTAGGCTTCGACTAACTAGAAGGAGGGTTAGTCTAGGCTATAAGAAGCTTAAGAAGCTAGGCGTTATACTCGCTATATTAGCGTTAATATTAACTAGTAATAGGTATATTTAACGAGTTTACTATAGGTCAATAGTAGTATACCTTTTATAGAAAGTCTAGCTAAAAGAGTACTTAGGATACTTTCCTTAAGTAATAGTCTACCTAGGTATACTAAGTCTAAGCGTCCTCTACTTAGTATAGTTCCTCCTTGTACGCTAGCTAGATCTATATAAGAATAGCCGTTCTATAGCTAGAGAGTCTAACTATAAGTACGTAGGATACTAATATACCCGCCCCTATAAGTTAGATAGTAAAAAAGGAGATAATTTTAGTCATAATAACTAATCGAGCTATTAAACTAAGCTATATCTATATAGGCTAAGTAGAGTTCTATCCTTTATAGACTAAAGTTCTCCTATTACTAATATTATATATCTTTACTACTATATTAACGTAGAGTTTAGTTAGCTTAAGTATTGTTAAAGATCCTATCTAACTAGAGGGAGAAGGTACTTTATCCTATATAGAGAGGTGTTATTAATATCTAGTTATAGCTATTATATTATACATTTAAGTTTAATTAGGTTAGACTAAAGATAAAGTTGGAATATACCTCTATAAGCTATCTCTTAAGCCCCTAGGGCTACTAAATTAGGTTAACTATATCCTTCTATATATTATTCTTATTGTTATTGTTGTTATTAAATTACACTATCTTTATCTTTTAAGTTATTCTTATAGTCTAATATAGACCTAACGTACTTGCATAGCGAGTGGGCCAGCATAGCGAGTGGGCCACTTTCATTCACTTTACAATCTCTCGAACCTGA
>JAMAKQ010000194.1:0-23352 GCA_023628475.1 Chaetomiaceae sp. PF1801
ACTTATACAAAGTTGTTGAGGTCTGAGAAAAGTGCGCGACTCGCTATGCTGCGCGACTCGCTATGCAAATACGTTAGTATACTACGGTCTTGCTAGCTATGCTAAAGAGAGTGTCTCGCCCAATACCACCTAGACCTACTATGCCTTTCTTTTTAGACAAGCTAGTTACGACTACAATCCCTAATGCTTTATTAGCTAACTCGGCTGCCTTCACTTGGTCGGCCTCGATTCTCGGCCGTAAGCAAGGTTCCTAGAGTGGGAGAGCGTATTCGTGAATTGTTTCTATAGAGTCAACTCGTATTCCTTCTACTACACAGGCGATTTTCTAAAGTGGAGAGACGAATCGCACTGTTGTCTAGATCTTCCTTGACGTGAGGGGATAAGTCCTAGGCAGTGTGTAGATATCGATCTACAGCCTAGCTACTGCCTAGGCATATCGTTCTTGTATATGGAGGATACTCGCTTCCGCTTCTGCTATAGCTGTCGCTATAGTCCAAAAGGCTTCTATAATTACTAGAGCACTAATTTTCTATGCCCTATTTAGCTAGCTTAGCGCCTTCTCCCTACATGTATACATCTAAACGCTAGCGGCATAGTCTATAATAGGGGCTACTATCGCTATAAATAGCTGTCTTGTAGTTTGTAGGGAAAGCATCTTTAGCCTCCTTAGGGCTAGGGCGGCTGTAAGACCCTTGGCTGCCGTCTTCGCAATATATTGCTTGTAGCGGAGTTCGTAGTCCATCGTAACCCCCAGGATCTTCGCACTTTCCTTTAGTTTAACCGTATCCCCTTTGACTATAAATAGTATTGGCAAAGATCGATCCTTGTTCTTTATAAAGTGTACGATAGCTGTCTTTTTGCCCTTGAACTAGGCGCCGCTTCGTCTTTCTGTGACGAATCTCGGGTTCCGGACTACTGAAAGAGACTCTCGGACTAAAGGTTGACAACTTGACAATAGGTCGAGGTTCGGTGAAGCTAAAGGGTTTACAACAAGCAATGTCCAAAGGTACTAACAGTTTTACACTTGAATTGCTTACTAGAGAACCTCCTAAAGGTCCTTCTAACAAGTGACTAGCTAGCGTATATATAAATAACCGTTTCACTATCTTCACTAGTGATAATATCGATTATCACTAGCTTCACCTATGACAATAGTGAACTTCCCAATTATTACTAACCTCGACAGTAATAATTCCTTGATTGGTTTGTTAAGCGATTGGCTATTGGAACGCCCTGCATTCTAGCTACAGCCTTTCAGGCCGCCCTATAGTTATCTGTAACATGATACCCCCTCTCTAGGTCTTTCGTCCTAAAAGACAAAGCCTTTGTCTTAAAAGCTACTAATATCCTACACTTGTAAGTGCTCCGCTTCTTCCTTCTACATTGCCGCGATACTAACAAAATGTTAGTAGAAAAGCGAAAGCTCAACTCTGCACATTACTGTGTTTCCCTTGCCTAAAACATTGCCGAAAACAGTTTTGTCGTCATACCTTGCACCTAGTGCGTGTCGTAAGGTCTTACTTGTAAGATGATTGTATGCGTGAAGCGCTGCGAAGCCTGCGTCTGCTAGGGTCGTTCCTGCGACGATTCCGGCGTGCCTATCTCAACCCGTAGGTGGTGTTTTCCCACCGCTTCCTATAACTTCGTGCTAACTTGCTCTAGTAGATCGCATTCTATAGGAGCAACGCCGCTTGAAAGAGGAGGAGAAGCAGGCGGAGGCGTTGTTGTGCGAGTATCAATAGAAGGCCTTAGAGGCGCTCGCCCGCTTGTCCTATATTCGTTAACAGAAGGAGTTCCTAGTGGAGAAGGGAATCGATATAGTAGCTCGTGGTCTGTTGTCCCTGGACGAGCTGGAATCTGTTGAACGGGAGGAGTTGTCTGCTCTACTCGAGGTATAGATCAATAGTGCTATCGATGTAGTTGACTAGAATGCCGTCTTCGGGGCTGTCTTAGAACTAGGGCAGTGGGCCGATCTAGGTTCCTCCGGTAGAACTTTTCTAGTTTTTTAGGGTAATAGAGATTTGTAGCTAGTTGCTATAAGTTGTCTTCTAGGCCGAAATCCAGCTATTTAATTAGATACTCCAGCTATCCTTTGTTTGTAATCTATAAATCTAGGATCTCTTCGACGTCCTATTCTTCTTCTTCGTCCTCTGCCTCGATGTCTATAGTGAGTCTAGCGTTCCTTGGTGCTAGTTCTAAAAGTGAAATGTAAAAGACGTTTGTTTATAATTTCATCGATGTTAGTAGTAATAGTTAGTAGTTGGATGTCGAAATTCGCTTATTGACCTTGAATAGTCTAATCTTTTTAAAGTCTAGCTCCCTGCTTGGTCGTTTTGTACATAAATTTTATAAAATAAGATAGACCTTGTCTTCTCTCTCTAGACGAGGACCTTCGAGCCTATATTTGTTGTAGTGTTGCTTTATTCTATACCTAACAAACTCGAGTTCTTCTTTGAGTATCGCGTGTAGCGTATACATCTAGTCTGTCTTGACTTTGGCTCTAGGCACTGGAATGTCCGGTCCTTAGCGCAAGTCTACTTCGTAGCTGTAGTTTGCAAAGAACGGTAATACCTTTGTAGTTTCTATAGATGTAGTGTTGTATACAAGCTGTACCGCTAGTAGCAGTATAACCTAGTCATCCTATTGGAAGTTGACGTAGCATTGAAGGTATTGCTCTACGATCTAGTTAAGTCGTTCTATCTGTCTGTCCATCTGAGGGTGGTAGGCTGTTGAAAGCTTGCTCTTAGTTCCTAGGCGTGTTATTAACGCCTGCTAGAAATTCGAGACGAACTTGGTGTTTTGGTCCGTGATCTATTCTTCTAGCTATCCGTGGACCGACGCGATATGCCGAAGGACGATGTCTACGAGTTGTTCTGCAGACTATATCTTCTTGTAAGGGATGAAGTAGGCCTATTTGGTAAGTCGGTCAACTATAGTGAGGATGCTGTTGTACTTAGTCCCCGTTGTTGGATCTCTAGAAAGTGGTAGCTTAGTAATAAAGTCTATCGTTACTAAGCTCTATAGTTGTTCTACAACCAGCAAGGGTTGTAAGAGTCTATATAGCTTGTATTATGCCGTTTTAGCTTTATTACAAATGTTATAGTCCTTAATAACTCCTACAATCTTGTGCTATAATCCTAGGAAGTTGTAGTGTTGCCTAACTTTAGCGGTTGTCTTGGCGATTCCTATATATCCTCCGAGTTTCGACTTGTAGATCTCTTTGATAAGTCTACGCTGCTTATCATCTGTTTCACAGCTGGCCCGCCTTGGTCGCTGTTCCTTGAAGACTGCTCCAATCTCTTCTGAGCGTGTAGGGATATCTACGCGGCGATCTTCACACAGTTGAGGGCTGCTAGCGTTATAATGGCAGCCCTACGGTCTAGAAGCGTAGCTCTGTATATCGAGATCTTCTCGCGGTTAGGGAAGTGTAGCGTCGTTGCAATCTTCTACTAGTTAGAAAGCGTGTTAAAGTGATCAATCTAGTTGCTCGAGAAAGAGTAATGGCGATTCTTTAGTGTTATTTCTAAAATGATCTAGACGTTAGCTTAACGCGTCTACTTGTACGTTCTCTAAGCCCTTCTTGTAGTGAATAACGAAGTTGTACCTAGATAGAAACTCTGCCTATTGAATCTGCTGCCCGTTCAGTTCCTTAGTGGAAGTGAAGTACCGAAGGTTCTTGTAATCTATATATTCCTGAACTAGGTGTATTGTGCTACTAAGGTAGGGTCTTTATTCTCTAAAAGCCTCGATAATAGCTAACAGCTCCTTGTCGTAAATTGGGTAGTTGAGCTATAGTCCAACTAGCTTTTTCGAGAAGAATGCAACTAGGTGAAGCTTGCTATTATTGTCTTGTTGTCCTAGCTGTCCACCGATAGTGTAATCTAACGCGTCGGTCTCAACCTTAAAAGGCTTCCTTGGATCTAGCAATACAAGTACAGGGTTAGCGATAATCGCGTTGCAGATCCTCTAAAAGGCCTACTTGTGTTCCTCTGTCTACCTAAACTCGGTATCTTTTTTCGTTAAGTTATATAGAGGTTGTACAATGTCGCTAAAGTTTTTAATGAACATTCGGTAGAAGTTAGTGAATCTAATAAATCCTTAGACCTCTATTGTGCTTTCTAGCCTTAGCTAAGTCTTAATGGCCTCGATCTTTATAGGTTCTATATATATCTCTCCTAGCGAAATCTCAAAGCCTAGGAAGACTGTCTTCCTAACGTGGAACTCGCTCTTGTCCCTGTTAACTGAGAGCTTCTGTGCATGTAGTACGTCGAGTATCTGCTTCATATGTTGTTTGTATTCTTCGAGTGTCTCCGAGAAGATAAGGATATCGTCGAGATAGCAGACTACGAACTTGTCGAGGAACGGTTGTATTGTGTAGTCAACGACTGCTTGGAAGGTTGCTAGGGCGTTGGTCAGTCCAAACGGTATAACAAGATACTTGTAGTGCCTGTAAGGAGTTCGAAATGCTGTCTTCTATTTATCACCCTCCTTGATCCTAATGTGTGCGTATATTGTAGGTAGGTCTAGTCGTGTGAACTACTATGCTCTAGCCAACTGATCTTGGAGTTAAGAGATTAGTAGTAGTGGGTACCGATTTTTGACTGTCTGATCGTTGAGTTGTCGGTAATCCACGTATATCTATAGCTTCCTATCCTTTTTTAGAACGAACAGGACTAGGTAGCCCGCTAGTAATATCGATGGTCGAATATATCTTCGTCGAAGGTTCTCCTTAAGATACCTCCGAAGTTCCGTGTCTTGTTTCTCGTTGGTGTAGTACACCTTGAAGAACTTTAACTAGGCGCCTGCCTTAAGCTTGATCTTGTGATCCTAAGGTCTATAATCTGGCAGCCCTTCTATATGTTTTGCTTTAAATACTAGATATCCCTAATAATCTGCTAGGATCTGCCCTGTCTTGTTATCCTTCCTCGCACCGTTATAGTACAAGAACTTGTCATATCTAGTCGTAATAAATGCTGCTTCGAATCTAGTGACCTATTCCTAGAATTCGAGTTGTCCTTGCTCGTCGATCGAGATAATAGCGATTTCCTAACTTGCCTATTGTCTTTAGTTGCGTTGGGTGCTACCTCTTCTAGATCGTGTCGTGGTCTTTATGCCACTGCTCGCTTCTTGCGATGGGCCTGTAGGCAACGCATCGTCCTACGTACCGCCTGTCCGTAGCTCCTGTCATGTACTATCTCTTCCTATCTCGTCGGTCGGATACAGCGAGGGTTGCCTCGGCCGCAGGTAGCCACCTCCCTTTCAATGGATGTCTAGGTTGTAATCTTCGTGCTATAGACGTCCAAGAATTATATCCTTCTTTAGTCCTATATCCACGATGTCGAACACTACTTGAGTCGTTTTCCCTTCTACCTTAATGTTAAGTGGTTCTATCTCTCGTCGATTCTATTGTATGTTGAATAGTCCTTTGATGATAAATGACTTCTCTTTGATCCTCTATAGGATTCTGAGTCGATTGACGAATTTGGGTGAGATGAGGTCAAGCTACAATCCTCCATCTACTAATGCAAGTGCATAGAATCCGTTCTAGCGCGCTATAACCTAGAGTCTATTGTCTAGTTGGTTGTTCTAAATAGCAGCTACTTCGTTTTCGCCTGCTAGGAGGTCGTAGTAGGCCTGTCGTCTGCGTTAGTTCTTCCTACACTGTACGGCCTATCGTCTCTGCTGCGGGTTCAAGCGTTGACAGGCCCCTCGAAGGGCCTAGAGCCGTTTCTCAACTCTGTCCTGAGTGTTGGAAAGGCGTCCCCCTCTGTCTTAGTGTCGTCAGCGCCGAGTGTTTGGTGCTTATAGAGCTACCGCTACCTTGCTACTTCTCACTATAAGTCTAATGCCCTCCTCTTCTAGGTTCTTAGCAGTAGTCCCTTGAATCTCTAAAGGATGTTCCGCTTGTAGAAGTTAGCAATCTTCTCCCTTATATACTTGACACATATCACATCCCTACATAGATCTCATCGGTCGTAGATCTAGTATACTAGTGGCTATACTCTAAGTGGCTATATACGAAGTTTTCCTAGCTATACCTTAGCAATGTGCTATAGGTCGTCGATGTGTCCTTGGCCTTAGTCGAACATCTAGAGGATAGCGATCAGTTGTTCTTGCTAATCCTCCCTCCTAACTAGCTAATGATTAAAGTCGAACTTCTCCTTAAAGTGATAGGAGCAATTGTCGACGATGCACTAGAACTATAGAACTTGGGTGTAGTCTGTCCTTATTGGTGCTAATCGTTGTATATCTCCTACAACCAGTACGTTCTCGTCATTTAGCACTACTATCTTAATTTCAGCTATTGTCCTACCAATGCTAATGTACTAGTTCTTCTACTAGTAATCTTTCTATAAGAGTAGTGCCTTGCCCTACATGTAGGTAAGTTTCTATATATCGTTGTACTCCATCTTAGGAATGCAGATCTCCTACGGGTTTAGATCGCCCTATATGTCCACTGTTGGGCCGTCGAACTGGCGCTAACCGTGTCGTTCGTGCTAGTCAACCTAGCACTCGAGATCGTTACGTCGGGTACAGAGTTCAGCGTTCTCGTCTTGCAACTCCTCTATACGCCTACAAAGATAAGCAACATACAATCCTCTATCAATGTTGTTATCGAGTCCTTCCTATCCTCCGCTAGATAGAATTGTTATAAGTGGACTAGTGTTCTTATCGTTGTCCCTATCCAGGTAGTCCATCCATCGCTAAGCCGCCTATCGGACAGTGTTGCGCGCCGCGTTCTCTACAATCCAGTGTAGTTTATAGTATATATCGTCCACGCTATCGATAGATCCTACACTGTTGGTGTTGCATGCTGCGGTCTAGGTATTCCGCCGCAGGGGTGGCCGGACATCGTCGTTAGTATCGTAGTCTAGCGGGTAGCCCTCTGCTCTAACGATGTTGCACTTAAGATTCTTCTATATATAGCTAGCAGCTACAACTTCGACGAACTACACATTTTTATCGATAGTAGCGGTTTTACATCCTAGAACTAGCTTCTAGTCTTTCTTTAGGCTATAGCATTCCCACTTAAAATGTCCTTTCTTGCTATAGTTATAGCAGGTAATACCCGACTTGTCTTTGGCGGCGTCCTTCCGTCCTACTCTATAGGTTTAGGCAGCGTCAACGTCTATTGCACTAGAGTGCGTACTGTAGGACGTGCTAGTATAATGACGCTTCCGTTTGTCATTTGCCTTGTATATCTAGGGTGCGCTGTTCTTGCCTCTACGTTGCTGCTTGCGCGTGTACAAGCGATTATCAATCTGGATTGTTATAGCGATGTATTTATCGAGAGTGTTAGGTTGGTCCAGCTTGTACAGCTCATCCTTAACCTCTTCCTTGAATCTATTGTAGAATAGTTGCATTAGGCCCTCTTTGTTAATCTTAGTATAAAGCGAGTCTTGTTGGAACTAAGTGGTGTAGGCTACAGCTAACTTGGTTTAGCATAGTCTAGCAAGTTGCTTAAGTATACAACTTCTTGTTAGTATCTCCGAACACCTTGTAGATCTTTTCCTTGAACTTTGTATAGCAATCGAAAACCTCCTTGGTAAAGTCCTTACAAACTTTGTCAGCGTGCTCTAAGTAGTCCTTAAGAGTCGGCTTGAACTATTGGGGTACCTTCCTCTCGAGGTAGGATATAGCGTAGCTAACTTTCTAGGCTTTGTTAACAAAACACTCCTTGTAGTAGAGAATATAGGCCTTTATCTGAACAAGCTGTCTAGAGAGGTCCTCCTTACCTCCTCTGTACTTGAAGGGTGCCTCTATCTTAGCCTTGCTAGTGCTGTGGCCGCGAAGAGTGGCGTTTTCGCGCTCGAGTTAGGCAATGCGTGCATTGGTCTGCTCGAGCAGATGCTGGATCTGAGCTATCGACATAGTAGTGCCGGTGCTAGCAGCTTGGGCCTAGAGCGTAGGCGTAAGAGTGTTAGGTGCTATAGCGATCAATACCTTCAGTTAAGTCCGTGATAGTGATAAAAGGGAGTAAGCAATATATGACGAATCTCGGGTCCTAGACTACTAAAAGGGACTCTTGGCCTAAAGGTTGACAACTTGACAATAGGTCGAGGTTTAGTGAAGCTAAAGGGTTTATAACAAGCAATGTCTAAAGGTACTAATAGTCTTGTACTTCAATTGCTTACTAGAGAACCTCCTAAAGGTCCTCCTAACGAGTAACTAGCTAGCGTATATATATATAACTGTTTCACTGTCTTCACTAGTGATAATGTCGATTATTACTAGCTTTACCTGTAACAATGGTGAACTTCCCAATTATTACTAACCTCGACGGTGATAATCCCCTGATTGGTTTGTTAAGCGATTAGCTATTGGAACGCCCTGCATTCTAGCTGCAGCCTTTTAGGCCGCCCTGTAGTTATCCGTGACACTTTCTCAATCCAGGGCTCTGTCTATAATTGCTTGGATGCCTATGTAGTTCGCCTCTGCTAATAGGCCGACAACCTAGGCTATATAGTCGTCGACAAAAGCGATTGAGCCTCTGTTTGCGTTAATTTTATACTACACTAGGTCTGTATTAAAGAAGAGGAACAATATTAGGGACAGCGGTGATCTTTGTAGCAAACCCGCTTAGGGTAGCTCTTGCCGTTCAGACGTGAATCTATTTACTACAATAGTTGCTGTACGCTAAGAGCAAAAGGCATCGATCTACCTAACTAGAGCTTCTAGTATACCTCTTGCCCTAAGCCTCTAGAGCAGCCTGTCCTTGAAGACCCCATTGTATATGCCCTTCACATCGAAGCTGATTAGGCTAAGCACTTTCCTAGCTCTCCACGCTTTATAGCTCTGCTCTTGGAGCAGTAGGAGAGCCTGCTCAGTGGACTGTCTCTTCCTAGCTCCAAAGTGGTTCGTAGATAGCAAGCTAAATATCTCTATAGTATAGGACAGGCATTCGGCAATAACTACCTCTAGTATCTTACCAAGCGTAGAGAGCAGCGAAATAGGTCTCTAGGCTTTAGCTATTGTATAGTCGCTCTTCCTAGGCTTCTTTAGTGGGATGATCTTAGCGTTCCTCCATTGACTAGGGATGTCGCTATCTCGAAATGAAGTCTAGAACAGCAGAAGCACTCTGTCTTTGACAACTGGCTAAAGCTGCTTCTATACCATTGCTAGCAGGCCGTCCTCCCTAGGTGCCTTCTATAGTTTAGCGGACAAGACCTTTTGTTCCACCTCTTCCATTGTTAGATCTAGTATGTCCACTAGTGCGCGCTAGGGACATTGTCCCTTGTCTTCGATTCTAGCTAGTAGCGATAGAAAGAAGGTAGCTAGTAGCGCTTGAGCTTGCTCTACTTTGCCCTCTGTAATAGAACTGTCAGCTTGGACAAGCAGGGGTATTTTGTCGCTTATTGTACTACTGCTGGTTTGCAGGTACTTTGCTGCTTGCTAGATGTTCGCGTCGTCGGCAAGGAAGTCGTTCTAGTGCGAGCTTTTTTGTCTACGGATAGCATCGTAGTATTCCTTAGCTGCCGTCCTAGCTCGTTGCTCGAGCTCTAATGATGTTTGCCCTATCCTACGTCGTAATCTCGCCTGATTTCTCTAGAATGTGTAGACCTAGCGGAGCTATGTTAGGTCGATTGTCTACCACCGCTTAGCGTATAGCGACGGTTTAGCTTTGGGTATTAGGCTGTAGACTACCTTAGTTACTACTGCTATAAGCCTATTCGTTTACTACTAGACGCTACTATCCTAGGGGATGTTTTCTAGATTCGTTGCTAACCTGGTCCTAATCTCTACTTACAGTGCATTCTTGAAGAGAAACCTCGTCTCCGTTAGGTGGTCTTCTACTACAACGTCGAATGCCGTCTCGATCGCTCTATAATCAGATCCGTGATTATAGGGATAAATCCTGCACCTAAGTAGCTAGTCTACTAATTCTGCAGAAGCTAGTACTAGGTCGATTGTGCTTTCTATATCTCTTAATTGCTACGTCTTCGTGCCTCTTAGGAGGAGGCTATAAAGGGAGTATTCGTCTATAAGGTCGACGATGCGGTCTCCTTCGCCTTGTCTTAGTAGTAAGACGTCGTCTCCTCCCTAGAGCTGGTTGTAGCGGTTGAAATCTCCTGCTAGGATAATGTCCGTCCTCGTTCCTATTCTATTTCGAAATTCCCTAATTAGCCGGTTGAGCTCTCTCATTGTAGCTTCTAGTGCTTTACTACTACTACCTTCAACGTAGACTAACACTACTAGTACTGCCTACTCTAGAAGTTAGATCTATACTGCGGTAAGATCTGCTGATAGCACTAGGATTTGCTTAACCTCTATGTCGCTCTGCACCTATAATTACTTCGAATTAGCCAAAGCGCCTCCCGCTTCATCGTTGGTATTAGCATCATCCAGTTGTAATATCCTATTGGGACCGTTACTACTAATCTATCTATTGTCCTTGTATATAGTTTGGAGATAGCTAACACTGTATAATCCTTAAGCTCTTCTTCGTTTAGCAGGCTTTGCTACACCTCTCTCCATTTATAGATATTAAGCTAAAGAATCTAAAGCGTTCTATGTACTATTATACAGCTAACGTACCCGGTAGTTCTTGCTGAATGTCACGAACGACTATACGGGCGGCCTAGGAGGCTGCAGCCGGAAACGCGGGGCGTTCCGATAGCCAATCGCTTAACAAACCAATTAGGACAGGATTACGCTTAGCATCGTGATCTAGCGCAGAGGATTACTAATAACAACAGGAAGATCGTAGTGAGCCGGTGATCCAACAGCGGAAGGCTCACCCAGGACAGGGTGATCCAGCAGCGGGAAGCTTACTAGGAGGGAGGTGATCCATGATGTATATATACGCATTAGCTAGTCACTCTTTGGGAGGACCTTTAGAAGGTTCTCCAGTAAGCAATTTCAAGTGCAAGACTGCCAGTACCTTTGGACATCGCTTGTTGTGAACCTTTTGGCTTCACCGAACCTCGACCCATTGTTAGATTGTCAACCTTTAGTCCGAGGAGTCCCTTTTAGTGGTCTGGGACCCGAGATTCGTCACACTGAACGATTCATATAGTCCTCTGCAAAGCACGCACTTCATTACTATAGCTTGGCATATATTGTAATAGTGCTTTTGTTTAGCGCACTGTCCGTATATCTGCGGTTTCTTGTATGCAAAGGCCTTATAGCCTAGCTCCTAACAGTTGAAGCACTGAACTAGACCCTCCTAGGGTGCAAAAACAGCTGTATAAGCTGATTCCCTAGCTAGGTGAAAGTAGCGTATATCTAAGAGCTATCTCGCTTCGCTGCCCTTAGTTATATAGACAACTATCGAGCTATATGCTTTGCTAGTATCTTTTCTACTAAGCTAGGCAATCTTAGCAATGTTAACTTCATTTTCTCTTCCCAGTGCTTCTACTGCTCGATATTCCCCTCTACGTCAAGGACCGCTATCTAGTTAGTATTATCGACCCTTATAGGGTATAACTAGTCCCTTAGCACGTGCACTCCTAGCACTATAATCTTCTACGCTGCTTCTTTAATACGTGCAACTTCGCTTTCGTCTCTATAGATCACTCTAATCTAGTCTAGGTTTCTAGCTTCCTTTACTACTGCTATATAACGCTAGTTTCCCTAGTTCTTATATATTTAGATCTCTACTTCGATAGCCTTCCTTATATCTGCTACTTGGACTCTTCCTTTCTCTCTTTTCTCTACTCTAGATATATCGACTATATAGAATAGGGTGTCTATCTAGGCTGTCGGCGTTGTACTCGACACAGAGATAGTACGCAGTTTACTTGGTTAGCTTCTTGGCGGCGTGCGGGCAACCTCTATATATAACGCTCTTGGGCTCTTCTAAGTTGTATAAGAAAGGGTTACATTATAAACAAAGGCATCTATCTAGTCTCGAACTAGTCTTAGCTCCTTAGAGAGCTGCTAAATTGCGTCTTACTATTTGTAGACTATATTGCAGGATCGTCTTAGCTCCTTAGTAAGCTGCTGAATCGCGTCTTGTTGTTTGCTAACTACGTTGTATAGCTTGTAGATTGTATTCCATTGTTCGGCAATTATCTTGCATATCTCGTCTTGTTGTTCGTTGATCGCTTCTAGGAGCGTCTAGAGCGCTGTTTTCCCCGCTTCAGCCTAGCCATTGGCTCCGCTCCCGCTTCCTAGTATATATATTCCTTTTGATGTAATACTGCGCGTAGTATAAGTCGTAGTTCTTCTAGACGTAGTAGCCGCATCCTCTAGTGATTGCATCGCTTTACGGACTTTTGCACTCGGTTTTGGGGTGCGGCTCGGTTGTTTCGGTGAGGGTGGACGGTCGGCCACCTGGATCGCCGTCTCGGTTTGCGCCGCCGCCGCCATCTGACGGTCCCCTGGCAGGGCGGCTCAGCTTCTTAAAAGGTCGGTTTCTCGCTCAATGCGCGGTGGTCGTCGGTCAACAGGAAGTTGTTGGCACCCTGCCTCTGCACCCTGGGGGCCAATCACAGGGCGACAACGGCGGAGGACGTCGGGGAAGCACGTGCAACAGAGGGAGCGTGTGCAGGTCGCCGAATCGGGACGGAGCGCGTCAGGATTTTGGCGGGACGGGCCGGGGGGGTGAGCGGAGCGACGCAGGGTTCTCAGTTTCGTGATTGGCTAGACAGCCAGGAACGCGACGCGTTCCCTGTCGGAATCACTGAGTGAGTACGGATCTGTAGGGTGGTCTCCGAGCCTGCGCAGTGGATGGAAAGCGTGATGACAGTTGACGTTCTCGAGCTGCTCATGTGGAAGCTGAAGGTGGTGAGAGAGTGCCGCCAGCTGCTGTCAGCCGGCCCCTGGAGACCATCAGGCCGTGCCAGGCAACCATGAACGTCCCAAGGTCAAGCGAGATCAATGGGTAAACCGTCGAGAACATGAACCGTCAAACCTCCCATCAGCGTGGGTAAATGCATCAAGTGATCACCGCCCTTTCTTAATTTATTCGATTTGGCGCAAGTCGCATCGGTAAGCCCGCAAAACTTTTTCATTCTATGCGAGATGAAGATTCCCAATCCCATCTCCCTTCAATTTTGATGTCATCATCGACCATCCAATGCCACATATCCCATCAGCCCGCGTTCGGACTTTGCAGCGGGATATTACCAGTTCAAAGTGCCCTCCAGCGTTGTCTGCCCAGGCTCAATCATGGCATCCTCCTCGAGACCCTCCGAGAGCTTCTGGTAAACCAGGCGTCGCACTTCAACGTGAAGCTCTTCATAGGCCGCCTGGAGCTCCTCAGCGGCCTGCCCAACAAGGTGCGTCTTGTAGGCGGCGCCTTCTGTGTCAACTTCAACGAGGATGGCTTGCGATGCCTGGATGTTTCCGTATGTTCCAAGCAAAACGAGACAGGTAACGACCTCGAAGTTCTTAGTCGGGCCAAAGAGGAACTTGGCGTTGGCTGGAAAGCAGTCAGTCAGCTTGAGAGATCGAAGCTACCTACAAGCGAACATATCATACCAAGGATCTGGTCGCGGACCGGAGCAGCCATTGTGAATCGAGGCGTATTTGTCGGGTGTATGAGAGCACGAGACTCGGAAACAAGGTGTGTTGTGAATGAAGGAGGGCAGTGGAAGAACAACCAACACCCTTGATATACCTTCACCTGGAGGAATGCCAAGCAAGCGCTCATTCACAATATCCACCTTGAGGCTCCACTCATCCACTCGCGTCAGCCTTGCTTACCTTTGTAGATCTTGGGTCGGGCGCAATGATTACCCGGAGGATTTCACCATCACAGACAGGCTTCATGAGGCGGAGAAGGATATCCCAGACGGGTGATTTGAGAGGCCATTTGCGACAGGGCATGCTTTGAGCTCACGAGCTGGTGCGCATACGGAAAACGGAGCAGGAACCTTGGTCGTGAAGCCGGCCCAAAATTCGACCGAAATCTCCGCTGATGACCAATCTAGAAGGCGCTTCATCCCATTCAGGTTAAAGACAGACTTCACTCGTCCATATTAGGGCGCGAGCCTGCGCCTGGCGGTGAAGCTCATGCACGGCACGGTCCGCAGGGAGCACGTCCGCACCCCTCTTCTCTTTAGGCAGCAGGCATATCTTCAACTGCGCATGAACCACCAAGGAGGCCTGATGCTGATCAAGGCAGACGGAGTGTGTGAAAGATCCAGCTTTGTCGCTGTGTTCGCACGCTGAAAAGGGGAGGGGGGGGGGGGGGGGGGGGAGAGGGGTGGACAGAATTTTTACAATCGCCCTCTGTCGTCCCTGCTTTCAGAAGTCTCCTGAGCTTGGTCAAGGCTGGATGAGAGGCCGCTGACTGAGGTTCCGGAGGCGGTTCTTCCAGGAACAATTTTGGTCAGTTGTGAAGATTCTGTTGGCGTTGTAACATTCTGTTTGAAGACCAGTTAAAACTCTCTTTAGGTACGCAGTTCAACCCGAGCACATCACAGAAGTCTTAAACACGAACCAGAAGCTATCTTTCTGCAAAGATACGTCCCTATATCATAGTTCACCGGCTAGGGATTATCGCACTCTTGACTACATGGCTGCGGCCCGCCCGCCAATGGGTAGGGGCGAGCCGGGTCAGCCCTTACTTCCTAAGCCCTGTCCCGACAGGTTGAGCCACGCCTATAGCCACAACCCACTACCAGGCCTCCTCTAGAGCATATGACCGCGGCGATTAAAAGCGGTGCCGGTAGAACTGCTACCATGTAAATAGGCCTAGGGCAGGTTAGATAACCTCGGCAGTCAACACCGGGCAGTGATGCAAGTCAGGGAGGAGGGCAGCCTTCGGCTCGACGTCTACTTCAACCAGTATCTCGACACCAAGCTCAAGCCCTGCACCCTCTTGCAGTGGCGTCTCGGTATGGTCGACAGAGACGAGCTCGCCTTAAGTACGTTGTCGGGAGCGCCGGAGGTGCAGATCATGCTGCCAAGAAAAGCCACGACCCGCTGATACCCACGACTCGCTGATAATGTAGGGTATTGAGAGTGTTAGAGGACGCGCAGTAGCCACTCAGCCACTGAACCAAAAGATCCTTCAGTTCTGCCACTTCATGGCCGAACTGCTGAGCACCACTTGCCTATATGCTCTTTCTCTCTCAGAGCCACACATGCACCTCTGGTGCAGCACGTTGACCTGTGGCCTCTGACGGAGAGTGAGGACGACAATATGGGAGGGTCAATTGCAGCGAAAGCAGGAAGGCATTGCATCAATCCTGGCCATCATGTGACCGTACAAATCTGTCAAGCCCGGGGGGATGCTCTGGACGGTCTTGACAGTGTCACAGCCGTCTACTGAACTAAGTTCTTTGAACACAAGAGCCACCCAGAGGAAGGTGTTCTCTGCTCGTTGGCGGACTTCATAAGAGAAGAGACCTCGGGCCAAACGCGGTCGTCATATCCTTCCCCGTCCTTGAGCTCTATAAGCTTGTGGTTGATGTATGCATTGACAGGTCCTTCCAGACGCTGAGTATCTAGCTCGATGAGGGAGTTGGAAGGGTTGAAGGAGTTAACGCCCTGTTTCTTGAGTCCAGCGAGAAGGTCAACTTCCGGACGGCTAGAAAGCAGCCATCTCACCTTCTGGGAGAGGTTGAGGGAGGTCGAAATGAGATGGATGAGGTCCAACTGTCCCTGCGCGCACTTATCAAGTGCGTCGACCGCGAGGTACACAGGCGACAACTGAGGATCCTTCAACGTATTCCGAAACGCCTCAGACAGGGCGAAGAAGGCATTTTGGGCCCTGAAGAAATGGGGGCCTGACTCATTGTAGTTCTGCAGCAGATGGGATATGAGGTATGGCTGCTGAAGAAGGAGAAGCCAGATCAAAGACCCCTTTCTGAGAGCTGTCGGCTTGTCATACGATGCAACCCTCTCGCACGTTGGAGCGGTTTGCCAGTCTTCGCAGCGAGACGCAGCTCCGTTGATGAAGATTTGTAACAATGCAACCCTCGAACAGCTGCTCCCTCGTGCTGGCGTTGCCGCATGATGAATGTCCGGCTGAGAAACTTGGCCGAACCCCTGAGCCCCTGAAACCCTGAGCCCCTGGCCAACTCCACATCTCCGCCATCTCCGC
This sequence comes from Chaetomiaceae sp. PF1801, assembly GCA_023628475.1. Taxonomy (NCBI): domain Eukaryota; kingdom Fungi; phylum Ascomycota; class Sordariomycetes; order Sordariales; family Chaetomiaceae; species Chaetomiaceae sp. PF1801. The sequence goes on from JAMAKQ010000194.1 coordinate 15,998, forward strand.
CACCAAGCAAAAATACATACAACACCGAGGATTCGCTGGTGTCACCGACCCAGCTACTGATCCGGCCCCGAACCAGGCACAGCCCGTTACAAACCCAAGCTCTCAAAGCGCGCCGTGATTTGCGCAATATCCTGATCTCCGGCTCTGTGCGATGCACAAATGTCAACCTGCTCACCTTTCGCACCGAGTATGGCTCTCTCCAGACCCTTCCTAGCCATAAGTGACTTCGTGATCCCAAGCGCCGGGCATCCAACCAGTCCAAAAAAGTGCTATCAAGATATGTATCAGACCTGACATGACAAAGTGGAGTCGATCGACAGTGACACAAATACTGACCTGCTCCGGGTTTGGTGACTAAACCAATCGTGCCTTTGCCTGCTCCCTTGAGGAAGCCCTTGAAACCTTCTTTCTTCGCCCCTTCCCACGGCTGCATGGCCACTCCGGTGATGCCGTGGTAAAAGCCTGATCCGAAAGTCTACCGCCCCAAGTCAGAAAATATGTCGATTGACTGGCAACGAAGCTCACCCTACTTTAGCCGCGACCTTACCGCCGCTCTGCCAGTCTGTGACCTTGCCGTGATCCGGGATCTCCTCGCAGTAGAGGTTTGGATCATTCTCATGCCCTCGGTCAATGCGAGCGGCATATCGACGAGCATGCCCTTGGTCAGCACGCCCGTCATGCACCCGGTTCTCGAACCAACCGCACGTGCGGCGGCGGCAGCTGACGAGCCACGGCTGCCACCAGCCGCAGCTCGCTTGTATGCCTTGTAAGGGTCGACGAATAGTCCACCTAGCGACACACCGAAGTCTGTCACAGTGCCCAGAGTTGAGGCGGCTCCGCCAGACAGCGGATCCCACCGGCGAACGTCAGTGTCATGTTCCCGGGTCCGTAGGCTGCCAATTCCATGTGAGCAATGTGACTCGGTGGCTGGGGGGTTTAGGGGTTGGCGTACGGCTTCACCTGGCCAATCTGGATGCGCTTTTGAGCAATGAGTACGGCAACAGCTGTGTCAGAGAGTTTGACTGTCCTCCCATGCTTCGTCATGGACCACCGCGCCACTTGATCCGGGATGAGATCACAAATGAGAGCCGCAAGAGACGGCAGGTTCCGGTGGAAGGAGTGGACGGCAGCGTCAACTCCAGCCTCGTGACGCATTTGGGCTGCGAGTGTGCTTGCGGCGTCGTATGCACCTGCACTTGTGATGTACCTGATGGCGTCGGCCAGGTTGTCGACCTGGAGCTCCTTCTGCGGGATCGGCTATGGACCAGCTCCGGCTGCAGCGACAACGCTTCCCCAAAAGGGCTGACTGATAGTCGAGCCCAGTCAATTTGTCTAGCGGAAACAGAAGAGAGGCAAGCAAGAGAGGTTCGTGAGGACTTACTCGCCAAAGAAAGGTATGATCAGAGTTGGTCGCGCGTTCACAAGCCCACATGCGGTGGTGCCAGCTCCTCCGTGATGTATGACTGCTGAAACTCTCTTGACAAGCCATTCTGAATGTATGCCCACGGTCAGAATTTGTCCATCACAGACTACTTGTTGGGGGCGTACTCGCCATGAGGACAGTCTCCCAAGTGAAACACATCGGCCGTGTTGCAAGCGTCGCCCCCTAGCTTACTCCAACCCCGGGAGACGATGACCCTGACTCGACACCGTTTGACTGCCTCGATAATCGCCTTATAAAGACGCACCGGATCGTCGAGCACGATGCTGCCGAAACCTACATAGAGGCGGGGGCGGCCCCTGGGTTATGTGTAAATACGACGCAATTGTGTGAGGTCGGTTGTCCACCACCTCTTGGCGTACGGCGACGGCCTTGCTTTCGGTGTCAAGGTTTGGACCGCCTCTAGGACCGCCGATATCAGTCGATCTGTCTGCTGCTGTAAGGTGCCCCTAGACGGGGTGGCATCCAGTACCCCTGCAATCCTGGTGTTTATTTTCTTCTAAGGTGCATTCTTGAGGAGAAGTCGGTCCCGTTGACTTGGTACCGGGACCAAGGTGTCAAAGACCGTCTCAATTGCGCGGTGATCTGATCTGTGCTCTGTCCTGTAGATAGTACACTTGACTGTTGTGTCCGCTAGCTCGGTAGAAGCCAGGACTAGATCGATAGTCGTGTTGTACTCCCCGCCGTGCTATGTCTTCGTGCCTCGCCGAAGCAGACTGCGAAGGGCGAACTCGTTTATTAGGTCGATAATTGGATCTGCCTCCCTGTGCTGTTCCAAAGATACATTATCTCCTCCCTATAGCTAGTTATGCTCGTTGAAATCTCTGGCGATTACTACGTCTACTGTTATACCTGCATGTCGTCTTGTATCTGTGATTATCTTGCGTAAATCTACAAACGCTTCCTAGCGCCTGAGGATCTTGCTTTAGTATGTAGATAGACGCTACTAAGACTTGCTAATTAAGGAGCCGTAGGATAGCTGCTGTTATATCTAGGAATCGTATAGGTACCTGTTCTACCTCTACGTCCCTGTTTATCTAAAGCATGCTTCGTATTGCCTATCTGTCTTCTCTCTAAGTTAAAGGAACCATTTTGATCCACTTGTGGTGTTCTATAGGGTTAGACAAGAGCCGGCCCTTGATACAGGAAAAGGCTGTATCCTATAGCAAGGCAAGCGGAAGCACTGAAAAAGACTGAAAAGGAGGATGATCTAGAAAGGAAGCTCGCGATCCTGCGTGGAAGGTTGATGGATGGATGGATGGAATTTATTCCGCCCGGAGGCACTGAGCCTAAAGGGCCTTGGCACGCTAACTACATACGATTCGCCCGCTTCTCCCAAGGTCTCGCACAAGTCCTTTGAGTTGTCCTTTGCGCAAAGCTTCCCAATACCTCTTGCCTCTTGCCTGGATTGTTAGCAGATCGTCTTGGAGGTTACGTTCTCCAAGTGTTCAGCATCCCATCTTCAGCAGCTAAAGCGGGATCTGCTGGTTGAGGCTGTGTGGTGTTAGTAGAGCTCCCCTATTGCGACTGATCCAGTCTTCGTTGTTCCTCCTCCACATCCAATCTCCCCGTCGCCATTGCGTACTTGATCGTTGCCCGGACTGCTTTCATGTCCGGCGACCACATCTTCGGATCCGATAGCACTTTCCCACCAAGGTAGTATGAAAGGCTCCCTCGTCTTGTCACTGTGCATCGCAGCATTTCTTCCCTCAGAGCTGACCATCTCACACATCGCAGCAGAAAATGTTCCACTGTTTCCCTCGCTTGGCCGCAGGGGCAGACGTCTGACTCGACCGCTCCAATCCTGCTCAGAAAGCCGTTCAGCCTCGCCATTCCGGTTCGGAGTTGTGCCAAGATGCAGGCCTCTCTTCGCTTCAACTTGTCATAGAGATCGCGAGTGTGCTTGCCAGGTAGCGCCATGTCTAGAGCCTTTGAGAAATTGCCTACGCTTCCGGGTAGAGCTCCCCCATGTCGTTGTTTAGCCAATGCTAGCCTGATTGCGGTGGACTTGGCCTGGGGTATCTGGGAGCGGGGTGCATGTCCTTGTTTTGTCGCCCTCTGCGCTACCGCTTTAGCTTCTACTCCCAAGGCGAAGTCGCTTTCCGCTAGTATCCACAGGAAGTCAACCGAGTTCCCTCTCTGTCGATGTAGTCTTGCCAACTCGTATATTTGCCGTATGGTGCCTTGACCGGATTGTTGACGCGGTTGCCTGACTGCTGCTAGCGCCGACTGGTTCCTGGTAACGATGGTGATGTGCCTGTAGCAAACGCCAGCCGGCAGGTTCTCCAGGGCTCTTGCGATGGCTGCTAGCTCTGCTGTGTATGGATTCTGTTCCTCCCTTGTCCCGAGGGTCACAGAGTAGTATGCCACGGTCTCGCCGGCCATGCTAAAGAGAGTGTCTCGCCCGATACCACCCATGCCCACCATGCCTTTTCTTTCAGACGAGCTAGTTGCGAACACAATCCCCGATACTTTGTTAATTAACTCGGCCGCCTTCACTCGGTCGGCCTCGATTCTCGGCCGCAGTCGAGGTTCCCAGGGTGGGAGGGCGTACTCGTGGATTGTTTCCATACGGTCGACTCGTGCTCCTTCTGCCACACGGGCAATTCTCTGAAGCGGGGAGACGAATCGCACTGTTGGCCGGATCTTCCTGAGCACGAGGGGATGGGTCCCAGGCAGTGTCTAGATGTTGACCTATAGTCTGATTGCTGCCCGGGCGTGTCGTTCTCGTACCGGGTGGATGCTCGCTTCAGCTTCCGCCACGGCCGTTGCCACGGTCCGAAAAGCTCCCGTGATGGCCAAGGCCCCGATCTTCTGCGCCCTGTTCAACCAGCCTAGCGCCTTCTCCCCACACGCATGCATCCAGACGTTAGCGGCGTAGTCCATGACCGGGGCTACTATCGCAACAAACAGCTGTCTCGCTGTCCGTAGGGAAAGCATCTTCAACCTCTTCAGAGCTAGAGCGGCAGCGAGGCCTTTTGCAGCCGTCTTAGCAATGTGCTTCTTGTATCGGAGTTCGCGGTCCATTACGACGCCCAGAATCTTTGCACGCTTCTTTGGTTTGACTGTGTCGTCCTTGACTAGGAACGGTCGTTCCGATAATCGCTCCTGATTCCTTGTGAAGTGTACGATGGCCGTCTTTTCGCATCCAAACTGAGCGCCGCTTCGCCTCTCCCAGTCCAGTGCCTTGTCAATGATAGCCTGGATGCCTGCGCGATTTGCCTCGGCTGATGATCCTACCACCCAGGCTGTGTAGTCGTCAACGAAGGTAATCGACCCCCCGTTCGCGTCGATCTTGTGCTGCACCAGGTCTACGTTGAAGAAGAGGAACAGTATCGGGGACAGCGGTGATCCTTGCGGCAGTCCTGCTTAGGGCAACTCTTGCCGCTCAGACGTGAACCCGTTTACCGCAATTGTCGCTATGCGCCTGGAGCAGAAGGCGTCAATCCACCTGACCAGGGCCTCTGGTATGCCTCTTGCCCTGAGCCTCTGGAGCAGCCTGTCCTTGAAGACCCCGTTGTATGCACCCTTGACGTCGAAGCTGACCAGGCTGAGCACTTTCCTGGCTCTCTATGCCTTGTAGATTTGTTCTTGAAGTAGTAGAAGAGCCTACTCAGTAGAGCGTCTTTTCCTCGCTCCGAAGTGGTTCGCAGGTAGAAGGCCAAAGGTCTCTACAGTATAGGATAGGCGTTCCGCAATAACCGCCTCTAGTATCTTGCCGAGCGTAGAGAGCAGCGAGATAGGTCTCCAGGATTTGGCCAATGTATAGTCGCCCTTCCCTAGCTTCTTCAATGGGATAATCTTGGCGTTCCTCCATTGACTAGGAATGTCGCCATCTCGAAGTGAGGTCTGGAACAGGAGGAGCACTCTGTCTTTGACGACTAGCTAAATCTGTTTCTATACCATTGCCGGCAGGCCGTCTTCTCCAAGTGCCTTCCATGGTTTGGCAGACTGGACCTTCTGTTCCACCTCTTCCATTGTCAGGTCTAGCATGTGTATTGGTGCCCGCTAAGGACGTTGTCCCTCGTCCTCAATCCTTCCTAGTAGCGGTGGAAAAAAGGTGGCTAGCAGCGTCTGCGCTTGCTCTACTTTGCCCTCCATGACGGAGCCGTCTAGTCGGACAAGTAGGGGTATTTTGTCACCCATTGTGCCGCTGCCGGTTTGCAGGTACTTCGTTGCTTGCCAGATGTTCGCGTCGTCGGCTAGGAAGTCGTTCTAGTGCGAGCTTTTCTGTCTGCGGATAGCGTCGTAGTACTCCTTGGCTGCCGTCCTAGCTCGTTGCTCAAGATCTAATGATGTCTGCCCCATCCTGCGTCGTGATCTCGCCTAGTTTCTCTAGAATGTGTAGGTCCGGCGGAGCCGTGTCAGGTCTGTTGTCCACCACCGCTTGGTATATAGTGACGGCTTAGCTTTGGGCGTCAGGCCGTAGACCGCCTTGGTTACCGCTACTATAAGCCTGTCCGTCTGCTGCTGGACGCTACTACCCTAGGGGATGTTCTCTAGGTTCGACGCCACCCTGGTCCTAATCTCCGCCTACGGTGCATTCTTGAAGAGAAACCTCGTCTCCGTTAGGCGGTCTTCTACTACGATGTCGAATGCCATCTCGATCGCTCTATAATCAGATCCGTAGTCGCAAGGATAAATCCTGCACCTAAGTAGCTGGTCTGCTAGTTCTACAGAGGCCAGTACTAGGTCGATCGTACTTTCTACGTCCCCTGACTGCTATATCTTCGTACCTCTTGGGAAGAGGCTACAAAGGGAGTGTTCGTCTATGAGGTTGACGATACGGTCTCCTTCGCCTTGTCTTAGTGGTAAGACATCGTCTCCTCCCTATAGCTGGTCGTGGCGGTTGAAGTCACCCGCCAGGACGACGTCTGTTCTAGTTCCCGTTCCGTCTCGGAACCTTCTGATTAGCCGGTCGAGTTCTCGCATTGCGGCTTCCAGTGCTTCGTCGTTACCACCCTCAATGTAGACTAACACCACCAGCACTGCCCTGTCCGGAAGTCGAATCTGTGCTGCGGTGAGGTCTGCTGACGGTACCGGGATCTACTCAACCTCCATATCGCTCCGCACCCATAACATACTCCGGATTGGCCAGAGCGCCTTCCGCTTCGTTGTTGGTATTAGCTTCGTCCAGTTGTAATGTCCCATTGGGACCGTCACCACCGATCCATCTATCGTCCTCGCGTATAGCTCGGAGATGGCCAACACTATATAGTCCTTGAGCCCTTTATCGTTTAGCAGGCTTTGCTGCACCTCTCTCCGTTTGTAGACATTAAGCTGAAGGATCTGGAGCGTTCTATGTGCCATTATGCAGCCAGCGCACCCGGCAGTTCTTGCTGAACGATTCGTGTGGTCCTCTGCACAGCACGCACTTCATCACCATGGCTTGGCATGTGTTGTGATGATGCCCCTGCTCAGCGCACCGTCCACATGTCTGTGGCTTCTTGCATGCAAAGGCCTTGTGGCCTAGTTCTTGACAGTTGAAGCACTGAACTGGACCCTCCCGGGGTACAAACACAGCTGTGTAAGCTGATTCCCCGGCCAGGTGAAAGTAGTGTGCATCCAAGAGCCGTCTCGCTTCGCTGCCCTTGGTTACATAGACAACCATCGAGCCGTACGCTTTGCCAGCATCCTTCCTGCTGAGCCAGGCGATCTTGACAATGTTGACTTCGTTCTCTCTTCCCAGTGCTTCCGCCGCTCCAGGGAGGATGTTGCCCTCTGCGTCGAGGACTGCTGTCCGGTTGGCATTGTCAATCCTCACCGGGTACAGCTGGTCCCTCAGCACGCGCACCCCTGGCACCGCTATCTTCTGCGCTGCTTCCTTGACAAGCGCCACTTCGCTTTCGTCTCTGCAGATCACTCTGATCCGGTCCGGGTTCCTGGCTTCCTTCACCACTGCTGCGCAGCGCCA
>JAMAKQ010000195.1:0-22852 GCA_023628475.1 Chaetomiaceae sp. PF1801
TGATCTTTTCTCTCTTTTTTTTCTTCAGCTTTCGATTAACGGAATAGAGTGGTATTTGCAGTGCCATCGAGCCTCGCGATCCATATCGCTCATCTCTCACATCGCCCTACTTGCTCTCAGTCTATAGTCTTTTCACCCCCGTATACTAGAATGAGAGATTGAAAAACAGGGTTGTACAATGACATCTTTTCTAGGCTAAAGTTTCCGGGCCTCTTTGTAACGGGCTAGGCCCGGTGTGGGCCTCGGCGACTCTCGGCCAGCACCAAGACCCCTGGCGGAGCCATCCCCCTGATGAAGCTATTCCCACTCGCTCTACAGCACACCGAATCTTCTAGCAACGCGCCTAGACTAGCGCGCCTACGAGGATAAGTATGCTCACGAGCTACCAGAGTCTCTTGTCTTTCCTTTTCTTTTCCAAGTTCAGTGTACTCGTAGAGTCGTCATCAGCTAGTTGCAATATACTACCTGAGACCGTTACACTCTTTGTACATCAGGCTATTCTGACAGTGTATCCGTATAATAGCTGCTATAGCTATGAGAAGAAGAAACTGCCTTCTCAGCCAAGCCTCCCGAGGATAGAAATTGGCCTTCATGAGGTCACACAGTGTTCTAAGAGCATTTGCATGTATCTTGTCGAACTGTAACGGGCTAGGCCCTGTGTGGGCCTCGGCGACTCGCGGCTAGCACGAAGACCCCTAGCGGAGCCATCCCCCTGATGAAGCTATTCCCACTCGCCCCACAGCACACCGAATCTTCCACAGCACATCGAATCTTCTAGCAACGCGCCTAGACCAGCGCGCCTACAAGGATAAGTAAGCTTATAAGCTACCAAAGTCTCTTGTCTTTCTTTTTCTTCTCCAAGTTCAGTGTACTCGTAGAGTCGTCATTAGCTAGTTGCAATATACTACCTAAGACCGTTACACGAACAGCTTAGTGAAGCCATTACGCTCGAGTCGGTCAAGTAGCATTGGAAGGATGCATGGTTGTCTATCCTACATCAATGCTAGAACATCATCTATGTCGATTCTTCGTAGGGTTCCGACGAAGATTTCATCGTCCAAGGGGTGGGTAGACACTGGTGGCTGTCGTGTGATGACCCAGGAAGGCCATCCTATCCACAGCTCTCCGTCTCGGCATGTTAGCTTCATATAGTGTATTGGCAGTGCGATGCTCTGAGTAGTTTGTTGACTTCTGCTTGCGCTATAAGACAAAAGACTGAGGTCATCCATGTCATAGGGAGGTAGCATCTCGACTTCGTAGGGCGGCGGCATATCTAGCCATGACGGGAGATGTGCGGTTGGCATTCCGCTCATTGTTTGGAGTGAGGCTTATTAAGTAGTAGTTGTCAGAGACGAGGCGTAGCATGAGCTTTAGCAACGATGTAAGAGTGTTGATGTTCAGGAGATGAAAACTAGGCGAATGCGGGTCTTTTATACATCTAGCAACAGGTCCAGACTCCGCTCTGGAGAATTGAACCTCACTAGGTGCTTTAATTACGGCTGAAGTAGCTAGCCCACGAAATAATTAAGGATTAGGTATTGGTCTAGGATGTGTCCCGCCTAGAAGAGCCTGATGAAGACCTTGAGAGTAACTAGCTGGCCTCTTTGTCCTAGTCTTTTACTGCTACATTGGCTACCCGTGTTCCTCTGGTCAATTTATGAAACACGCTTGGACGTCTTCCCTCGAATTGTAACTGAGAACGTCAATACACCAGTCCCTCGTAGCTCCGCATGTACTGGGCTGAGCACTTAGGGGGCCTCAGCGACCTTCGGCTAAGGCTGACCCTCGTTGAGAACCTCTTGCTCCCTGAACGACAATATCAGCTTCCTGGGCAACGACTCTCATCGTGTCTGCCTCTGTAGATTGATGCCGCTCTGCCTAGACAGAGGCTATATCATCCACCTCTCTATATTCCCCTTCTCTCTCCTTTTCTTCTTTTACCTTAAGTTTGTTGGTACTCGTAGAGCGACCACGCAACTGCCGATCTAGGAAGGAGCGGCTAGTAAAGGCGGCTTTCGCAGGACGTGTCGCCGCTACGCATCACGACTTTCATTTGATACGGTATGACCTATGGTGTCTCCGGAAACTGCCTAGCTGTACGGCTTGGCTGATACGGTATAGGCGCATCATCCCTCCTCAAGCGACGCTTCCACATGAGCTGGCTTCTCAATGTTGTCCCCTTTCTGACAGCAATGCGACATCTCACCGGTTTGCCTGATACAGTTCGGCCCGGAGGACCGAGGGAATATTGCATCATGAGAGCAGAGCTTGCGATAGCGTTCGCCCTTGGCGTCGGCGGTCCGGTTTCCACCCACTCTAAGTTGCGATCTGATCTAGACACCAAGAGAAAGGCGCTCATGTGATGGCGGGGAAGTCGAACATACAACTTGCAGAGTACATCACGTGCTCTTGATCGGTTGATCCCCATGGTCGGCCGGACCTTTGAACAACCCTTTTGCTTGGCTGAGAGTGCAGTAGTCAAGGCGGCATTTCAAAAGCTGAGCGTTCAGCTTGTCGCTTTGTACGGTGTCTACATAGAAACCCTCCGCTCAATTTCGATGGTCACTGGCCAACCATTCCCTCTGTCTTTGGACAGGTCGCCCTGCACTCGTGCATGACGCCGCAGAACTGAGAGAGGGTTCCGTATTTCCCGTGTGTCAGGCTGAGACGGTAATTGCGGGTCTGGTAGGCACCAAACCATGTTTTCCAGAATCGACCAACTCTCTCAAGACTCAGTTCAATGGCAAACACCAACAGCCACCTAGAATTGGAAGTTGTAGTCCATCATGTAACCCTAAGAAGCCAGAAATCCAATACACCACGAGTTCTAATACTCATCCCACTGCTCACATCGCCATTTTCGCAGCCGCCGCTCTCCCAGCAGCAGCTACACCCAGTCCCGCCCCCTGCACAGCTGTCGCGACGGTTGCGGCGCCAGCTCCCCCCATGGCGGCGCTTTGAAAAGTTGCAAAAACGCCCCCAGCAGCTACATTTCCTATCATGTTCTGGACACCGGCGGCGATCCCACCTGTTCAAGAAGAAGCGTTAAGCATAGCGTTCATCGGTAGGCCGGGGAAGATAAGGGATCACTAACCCGCAACAGGTCCATTCGAACCGAAGCCTGCAACGGCGAGCATAGGCGACGTGACAATCGCTGGAGCTGCAACTATCGCTAAACCTCCAACGGCGACGGCGGTGCAAGCAGCAGAGCCGGGGTTTTTGGCAGCCCAACTTGCACCCTCCCCCGCCTTTTCCCTGGCGTATCTGCCGGCGTTTGTTACGGCACCATTGATAGCGGGGGCCACCTCGACTTGCTTTGTAATGCTCCATGCAGCGGCAGCGTAGTTCTTAGCTGATGTGAGCGAGAGAGCACCGATGGCGGCAACATTCTGACAGGCGGCCAGAGCGATGCTGATGGCGTAGGCAGCCCGCATTTCGTCTTGGTCAGCGTATTTGTCGTTTCGTCGTTGTCTTGAACAACTCTAAACGATTAGTGAAGAGGGTATTGCAGCCGGAGAATAGTTGAGAGAAGGGAAGATCGGTATGTTGGGCGGGGTTTGACGAAAGTTGCCTAGTCAGGCACGGCTGGCGAGGTTGTACGACCTGCAAGATCAGTACATCCGTACAGTACCGTATTCTGCTTCGGCGACCTTTTCTATCGGAGTCGAGTCCAGACTCATATTGATCCGCCCTCCAAGTACTGTACCGTACTTGACTATCACAATCATCTACAAGCAGGGCGTGCCAATTAGCACCTTTTATGTCTCCGATGCTGTACTTCAAGCTCAATTCGAGGTAACAATTCAAGACAGGCCGTTTTGTTTCGGAACAACGGAACAAGTTGCAGGGGCCGTGATTGGCGACAGACAAATCCGGAGGTTGAGCCCTACGGAGAAAGCCAGGTCTGGAAGAACGGACGTATCTGGGGCGGAAGACCGGATACGATTACGGCCACTTCGACCTTCCTTACAACCGAGCCTTCATCGATTCCAACGAAAACAATCACTTTGGTCCGGAGATGAGTACCAGGGTTTGTTGTTATGCCCAACACACCACAGAAAATGCATGGGGTAGGGTCAGCTCCCATTGGTCGTATTCAGTGAGGTTACCCCACCGCAACTCTGCCAGTGTCAAGGTCACGGTGGGGCCGTCTCCGTGTATCTGATGGGCATGCGCCCGGGCAGCCCAACTCTTAAGTTTCTAGGCCAACCAAGCAACGACAAAAGATCTCCCCCCAACGCCGCAGCCGCCAACATCTCCAGCGCCACCATCACTATCACCACTGCCACGCCACACCACGCGACGTTCGTCACCGCCAACTCCGCTGACGAGGCACGCCGGCGTAGCAAAGAGGCGACAACATAGCCGCCCAACTCGACAGCCGGCCTCTGATACGAAACAACAACCCACCCGGCAACGCAAGGCGCCGGTGACGAAGAGTCGCATAAGCCGCAGACTTGCGGGATATCCTCCTGAGTTTGGCGGAGCTTGTAGCAGGGTGTTGTATCCATTTACCTGATCCGCCCGGTTTGTATGGCAAAGCAGTCCGGAAGGGAGATGGTCATCGGTTGGCTGTCAGTCTTCCGTGGCTCGGGTGCTAAGAGCTGGAAGCTCGCTTGGACTACTAACTCCAGGCGATATTTGTCGTGACTCCCCTCGGTTTCCGGTTCCAAACCCCGACCAACCATTGCGAGAATGTCTGCACCCGTGGTAGCTCCGCAAGATCCCCCGGCTTCGCCGCGCCTTACACAGTGGCCGATGCCGTGGCCAACGACTCTAGCCGGACGAGCGATCAGACCGACGACTGCCACACCCTGTCGACAACGACCCGCAGCAGCACAGTTGTGCGATGTACACTTACGTTGGCCAGAGGTGCTGCCATCGGGACTCGTGATGGCAATGCAAGGCGACTTGAAGGAAAACGGGCCGGGTTTTTGTGTCCCATTACTTTCCAAGGCGACCAGGGCTTGCCCAGGATTTCGGGAGCTTGATGCCAGCTGCGCTTCTATACCGACGAGCGGGGCGGCCAGTCGAGCAATGCCGAGCAGCAAGCGATCACTCCAGGTACCTTATTCAGCGAGCCGAAGAGGAGGAAAGGATAAGGCCCAGAAGGGCCATGAGGTGTTGGCGGGTGGATAGCATAGGATTCAATTGACCGTCATCTTGATCGTGCTCACTAGATAGAAAACCGTCCTGGTAGTGTCATTCTCGTTGTTCCTGTGACGGCCTTCGGGGAGCACGCCTATTAATCCAGACACTAGCGCACAATATATTTTTCAATTCTGATGTAGCCTCATTCTTTTCTAATTCTGGATTAGCCTCATTAGGTAAATTAGGAAACCTCGCGGACAGCCGCCCTACGACTCGGGCTCTCGCATGCATTATGCAACATAAGGCTGGACGGCTCGTGGAAGGGCTTCATGCTGCATCCCCAGTGGCAAAAGATATCCATAGTGCCCTTGCATCCAGTCCTCCCCTCCTTCCTTTTTGTTCTGTACCTATTGCTCGTCATCATTGGGCACCTGCTGCAGCAACGCCATGGCAGTGGCTTGACAGCCGATTGGCAGAGAGGTTGTGGCTGGGGTTCCCCCCTGAGCTCAGCCCCTCTCGATGCAACTCAGCTTCTGCTGTTGCCTTGGAGCCTTCGTTTCCCAATCTTCGGTTCCTTGCCTAACTCTCTCATCCTTATTCTCTCCCAAGGCACCCAATGCCGAAAAGAACTCCGCCGTCAAGCAACGACAATGACCGAGTACCACTACACCCCGCTCTCAGGGGCCAGCCAAATCCGCCTCCTGAGGCTCCATGCCGGAACAGAGGCAGATGAGTTGTCCGTTGATCTCATTCACACCTCCCTCGACAAAGCGCCCTGCTTCACCGCGCTGTCCTACCCATGGGGCGACCCGCAGCCCCGAAAAGCAATCCGCTGCTCGGGCCTCCAAGCCGAGATCGGGCCCAGCCTCCACATGGCTTTGCAACATCTCCGAGAGGCACACCTCGACATCTTCGTCTGGGCGGATGCACTTTGTATCAACCAAGAGGATATCCCAGAGCGCACTCAGCAAGTCAGGATAATGAGCGAGATCTACGCCGCGGCGAGCACTACAGCCATTTGGCTCGGCGAAGAATCGAACGAGGTCAAGATGGCCTTTGGCTGGCTTCGCAGGTTCGAGCGCGTCCGAGTCGCTTCTGAATTTGATCCTCTTGACTCAGAAAACGGTTTTGGCTTGACCGACAGAAGCCGGGCCGAGAAAATGTTGCAAGCGGCGTTCGGCAAACACCGGGGCGCTGCGTTTGGACATCTCTGGGCTCTGCTCAGCCGTCCCTGGTTCACAAGAAAGTGGGTTATCCAGGAGCTGGTCAAGTCGCGGAGCCCACTCATGGTAGTCGGCAGGATGCCTCCTCTTCCGTGGGCAGTATTGGCTGGCTGGATGAATTTTGTCAACTTCTGTCCAGCCGTGAGAAATCATTTCCTGGCAGTCTGTCCCAGGCCTCAGGTTCTGGAAGCCGGTACAAAGATCCTGGGAATGAACATGAGCCGGGCAACAATTCTTACACAAATGAAGGCCATGGGCAAGCAAGTCTTGCTGTTTCTCATTGCGAGGACGCTGGGGTTTCACTGCGGCGACCCCCGGGATCACATCTTTGCGCTGTTGGGGATAGCTTCCGACAGAGACTGTTTCGACCACATCATCGACTACAACAGCCCAGCTGAGGAGATCTGGCGCCGGCTTGCATACGCCTGTATCTCGGACAGCACGAGTTTGAAGCTGCTGTGGTCTCTTGTCACGTTTGCACCGCTGAATCGCCGAGTGCATTCCTGGGTGCCCAACCTCGAAAATGTGCGGGCAGACGGGGACGGGAGCATCTTGGCTTCGCAGTTTACCGTGCAGCAGGTCAGGGACTACAACACGTCAGGTGACTCGAAGCTACAGGCGCATCTGGACGATGGCGGGAAGATGTTGAAGATCCGCGGCCGTATCATCGACAGACTTCAACTTCTCGGGTCGGACAGCCGGAGCCTTGCCAACTCCCACACCATCAAGACTATCATGGATGGAAGTGGCCATTTCTCCCGGGAGAGTATCCAGAGGATGTTGAGACAAAGGTGTCGGTGGCTAGAAGAGTGTTTGGCCATCGCGAACCCTACATACACAGGCAGCGCCAATGGCGAGGAAGCTTTCCGAGACGCACTACTCTACGACCACCTCGCGTTCAAAGAGTTCCCCAAGGATTTGGAACTAGCCAGGAGCCGGTTTTCTACCCAGATACGTCTTGAGAAGGCCATGGCATACGCAGTCGACGATTGCAGCTTCTTGGTCGCTTCTATGGAAAGTATGAGACTCACATCGAGCCTTCTCCTGGATAACCTCATAACGGATAAGGTGCAGCGGCGATTCGGCCGCACGGAGGGGGGGAGAATCGGCTGGTTGCCACCAGTCGCCGAAGAGGGAGACTTCATATGCATCTTCGATGGCATGGAGATCCCGTACGTCCTCCGTCCAGCGGCCCACGGTCGGTATTCCCTTGTTGGCGAATGCCTCATCCCAGGGATTATGATGGGTGAAGCTTTTTCAGGGTTGCCCGGCGATGGCTCGGAGATGATCGTTCTTGAATAAGCTCGGTTTTTTTCATTCATTATATGTAGTTACGTGTTCCCGAGTACCTGCTTTCTGCAGGCCATTGCTCCCTCCAAACACTGAGAGAGAGAGAGGAGAAAAAGGTCTTACGGTGCTTTAGAGATTCAGATTCCTCGGCCATAATTACCTCTCAGCCTCGGCCTCAATCAACAACTTGACAACCTCTGTCTGCCCCCTGGCCGCCGCCCACCAAAGCGGCGTTCTGCCCGAGCCATCCACAACACTTAAATCCTGGCCTTCCAGCAGGCCTCGAACAAGCTTCTTGACTCGGTTGCTCAAGGCGGCGACAAGGTCCGAGGACAGGTAGCGTATGCAGACAGCCGCCGCCAGGCTGTATGGACACAGCAGCTGCGGGACCTGGTAGCTCGACGCGATCTCAGCCATCCGCCCGTGGCTCCGCATGTATTTGCCTCAAGGCGTCCCACAGCAACTGCACCCGAGCGTCCGGTGGCCACGGCTGCTAAGGTCTGCTACTCCATTGCAGACTGTCTTCCGACCTTGTGGCCGATAGCATCGCCATATCAACAAGGAACAGGGACGGCATCGAGGAGGTAAATATAAAGGTGCCTCACCGGGGCGTGATCTCACACCTCTGGAAACAGCGTCTCGAGGGGCAATTTGGCAGATCACAGCCAAGGCACAGAACCGACTGGAATAACCGCCAACGGTGAGGAGCTCCTAGCCACATCGCATCTTCACCCGAGAATTAAGCTAATAATATACTTCATAGCACCAGCAACAGGCGCGCTTCTTACATGTCGCAGCTGGATTGAATGGACTCCGAGGGATCATAGGCAGACATAGATTCGTTTCCGAGGCGACCAGTATTTCTGGTCCGCCAAAAACAAAAGAAAAAGAGAAAAGGACATAAAGTAGGCATCGCTTTGGAATTTCCTTTCCTTCTCCACCCAGCAAGACCGCCTAGCAACTGTGTTATCGCTTTGTATGGTGTCTCTGTAAACAACCTTTGCTCCTTTCAACTTCCACTTAAAGAGGCATTCTTTCACGAGCCCTCTTATCAACCCGCCCAGGTCCTGCCGCCACTGCGACATCCACACTTTCGCAGACCGCCATTCTAAACCAGGCATCTTCCCGACTTTGGCCGATTCGCACTGCGGTCAACGCGGTACCTCGCTTTCCAGGCAGTCCCCCTACTTGAGCCTCTTGATTCGAGCCCGTTCAACTTGAGACGTGGAGTCCTACTCCTCTGACCCCTGGAATCCGTCTTGCAGCACCGGTGTGTATCATATCCGTTTGCCACTGCAGTTTTCCGGCATTCTTAACCCTGATGGGTTGAGTAGGAAACAAGCTCCATCAGTTGCTAACGTTATGTATTGACAGTAACCCCACTACTTGAGACTTCTTGATTCGAGACCATTCACTTCGACACGTGGAGTCCTACTCCTCTGACCCATGGAATCCGTCTTGCAGCACCGGTGTGTATCCTTTGAGAAGCAGGTGGCCGTGGACGCTGACCACAGCGCTATCTGCAAGTTCGACTCCAACGACAGTCCTGCGTGCCAGCTAGTGTTAAGGAGTATCGCCGCAGAGATCAAGCGTAGTCTTGAGCTACGTCGGAGAAGTTAGCCTTAGTATTCCCGCCAAAAATCCATGATTGTGGTCGCTATCAGTCATGCTAATTAAAATGTATCAGACCGCGGCCCCGGTCATACATCGTTCAGCGAGGAGGATAAGAAGTGCTTGACAGACTTACGAGTGACGATCCCGGCGACGACAAGGACCGTATCGAGTCAGATAAGGGTGGCCTCCTCAGAGACTCGTACCGCTGGGTCCTCAGCCATGTCGATTTCCAACGATGGCGTGACGGCGGTGATGGCCAGTTGCTCTGGATCACGGGCTTGTCTCCAGTCCGAGTGGCCGGCTTGGGAAGTGTGGAGTTGACCATGCTTGGGGGAGATCGTTTGTCGTTGCTTGGTTGGCCCAGGAACTTAAGAGTTGGGCTGGCCGGGCGCATGCCCATCAGATACACGGAGACGGCCCCACCGTGACATTGACACTGGCAGAGTTGCGGTGGGGTAACCTCACTGAATACGACCAATGGGAGCTGACCCTACCCCATGCATTTTCTGTGGTGTGGTTGGGCTGAATCCGCAGGCGGTGAGACTTTGTGGGGGAACAACCGAGAACTGCGGACTCTACCGGTGTGTGTACCCTGGCCAAGACCTCGCATACATTCGCCACGTTGCTCTGCAAAGCTCTCTCTCCGGTAGCTGTCCGTCCACCCATCCATCCAGTAGTTGCCACACATTTGCGAAATGCTACTCGGCCTCCCGGCGGCCTTCAGCCATCTGCTGCTCCAACTCAGCCACCCGCCGCCTCAGCACGGCCAACCGCCGCTCCGACTCAACCCGCTCCTTGTCGAGCGCTTCAGCCACACGGCGATCGGCTTCGATGCGCTCTTCAACCACACGACGCTCCGCTTCCTCGTAGGGGTTTTCCTCCTCATCTCCGACCTCTGTGGTAAACTCTGCCGGCTTGTGTGAGTGGCGTGCCTTGCGAAAGATGGCCCTCAGCCGCTCGTATGTCAGAGTGATCGTGGGGATTCTGTGGAAAGGTCAGATCGGCTTCGAGGTTTAGAATAAGGATGGCAAACCTCGTAATCCCAGCAGCCAACTCGGCGGTCGAGGGGCGACAATAGGCTGCTGGTAAACCAGCAGAACCGACGAGGTCGGAGAGATATAGATCAACTTGACCATCGGGCTGTTGATCGAGAGCATCGTCATGGTAGAGGTCATGATGCTGGATCCAGTGGCTTGAAGGGTCGTCCTCTACCCGCAAGCTCACCCATGCCTTCTTCATACCGGGGTATTGAAGGTCAAGGATGAGAACAGCTTGGATCTTGCCGTCCGACGAGTCGATGTATTGGCGCGCCTTCCTCTCCACATGTTGGCGGGGCTCGCTCTACGAGACCTCACAAACCAAAGAGGGCAGAGTACCCGCCTGACCGAATGAGACATCGGCTTGCTTGAACATTTTGCCATCGGACTTGATGTTGGCTGTGCCTGGTTCGTCGACAGATCGTAGCGCGTCTTGAATTGTCGGATCATTCGCCGTCGCAAGCAACTTTGCGATATGATTCTTGATATGATCGCGAAGACCGATTTGAACCTTGTAATGCAGAACAGATTCGCCCATGATGTCGAGATAGACAGTCTCGAATTCGTAATCGTATTCGAACCGTCGAATTCTCGGCTGGTCGAGTTCGATCAGCCGGGCGTCCAGCTGCTCGAAAAGATCGTTTACGTGGCTCGCCTGCCAGTGGAAGCTGAGAATCGACTCGGTGCCGCTCTGGCGAGAGTTGACGATGTGGTCGAGAATCTGGTCAATCGCGGAAACCTCCAGCCAAACCTAAGAAGGGTCAGCAATCGCCATTTGCACAAACGACACGAAACGTGAAATACCAGCTCGGCGTGACCCTCATCTTCGGAAGAGGCAGGCGATGCCGGCCTTTCCAACGAGTTGGGGGTTGTTTGTGAAGCCATCGTTGGTGCAGCCAACGTCGCCAGACTTTGATGGGCATTCGTTGGAAGATGGAGGTTCGAAGAAGTGCATGCTTACCTGGTGCCAATGATCATAAGCGAGTGGTCCGAGCGCCTTTTAGCGCCTTATGAGGGTTGCACCTGGCGTTGCTCAAGCGAGGTGGTCCGAGCGCAATGAGGCAGAGGGGCGTTCAAACACCCCATCACCACTACGCATGCTGCCCCGCTAACTTTATCGACAGAGCCCCACCTCCGGTTCAGGTGTCCCCGCATTGCAGTGCGTCCGATCTCTGGCCCAATCCTCGCGCAGTTTCGCGAATAACCGTGTGCCTCACAAGAAAGCACGTGCACTTTTTGCACAACAGCTTTCATTCCATCTGCGAGACTGGGACAGCCATCTCGGGGGCAACAATGTGACTTTTGTGGCTCAGGTTGTGGGTTCGGACAGCAATCTCGGAGCGGCCTTGGCAAAAGGCAGCGACCAACAAGAAAACTGGCCGACCTGCCAAAAACACCGCCCTCTCTGATCCCCACCATCTGACCGCATCGACTGGATCAGCCCGCAGCCCAGCCCACCTCGGCTTTCCCTCTACCCGTTGGCTGGGCGGGTCTGAGCATTGCCCAGGACCAAGCGGCTGAGGTAGGTTGGAAGGCAGGTTGCGAAGTAGGCTGTGTGAGGGAGTCCGGGGTGGGGTCACAGGTCAAAGACATCACGCCATCCCGGGCGATTATTTGGATGAACCCCCCCGCTTCAGGGAATTCAACCAGTCAACGGCCGCCAAATAATCCAGCCCACCGCCCGGCTGCCCCGCACATAGTCTGCTACAGCCAATCACGACAAGCCACTCCTAACATCCTTCGTGCTACGCCACAGACAGTCATGCTTGTCCGTCTGCCACAGGTGCCGTGGGTGCGGGGCCGCGCCGCATCTTGCTGTGGCCATCAAGGTCCTCGCTGCAGCGCTCCCACCACAATTATCGTTTCTCGTCAGTCTAGGGAGAGTTCCCGCAGCCGCCAACGGGGAGATGATCCTCACCGAGAAAGCCGCATCAATGCCCACCACTGATTGGATGTCGAGTCACCAAAACTTTACCAAATCGAGGCAGTCTGGATAAGCAAGAGTCTCATACACCAGGGCTCGTGGCTCCGCGATGTAAGAGGTGTTGGAACCACTGCGCGAGTTGATCCGACGATGGATGTCACCAATTTCTGGAGTTCCGCAATCTGGGCAGTTCCTTGATTGAGTTGTTCTGTGGAAGATGTTTTTTGGCCTTCAGGGGTTTGCCATTGGCTTGATCCGCCGTGGCCCAATCTGAGCCTCACGGCAAGTTCCGACACACCCCCTCAGGGCGAGGCAAAGCCGCGCCCTGCCCAGTCCGTTTTATGGAGGCTATTCCCAGCCGTCCAACCCTCCTGATCCTCGGTTTCCTTGGTGTTGTTCCTTCAAGCTGGTCTTCCCTGCCCATCTCCATGGCCATCTTCCACATCAATCTTCAATTCCAAAGCGAACCATCTTCCTCACGGGGATCTTCTTGACCGCCTGTGCTCTTCCGGGGCCATTGATAACCAACAGATTGAGCATTTTCACGAATTTGTCGTGGGCGTCGGCGTTCAGCGCCTTGGTCAGAACATCGGCGACAATCCTCTTGGACGGAGTGTATTCCACGTGGATTCTCCCCTTTTGGGCCTCCTGTCTCAACCAGTGGTTGTGGATGTCCACGTGCCGCAACTTTGTTTGGAGAGTGGCGACCTCTGCCTTGACGAGGCGAATCGTCTGGGTGTTGTCACACTGCACTGTGAGCAGGTCACTGTCCGACTGGATCGATAGCTCCGTCAACAGTCGTTGAACAAAGAAGCCCTCCTTGGCTGCCTGGGCTAGGGCCAACAGCTCAGCCTCCGTGGTGGATGTAGTGACTGTGTCTTGCTTGCTGGCTCGCCACGCGATGAGGCCACCGAACAGGGTTATCGCGTGTCCTTGGGAGCTCTTGCGGTCGAGGCTGTTGTCGGCAAAACTGGCACCGCTGGCCACAGCGAGGTTGTCCCACCTCCCAGTTGGAGGGCCAGGTGTTTCGTGGAGTAGAGGTATCTGAGGACCCTGTCGGCCGCTGCGTGGTGCTCCGGTCCAGGGTTGTGGTTGAATCTGGCGAGTCTGGAAGTCGCGAACGCAATGTCGGGCCGCGTGTTGACCGCTGCGTAAAGCAGGGACCCAATCTTCCTCTGGTAGAGCCCAACGGAGGCTCCACTGGCGATGTTGTCAAACGGGAGCAGTTCCTTCGTCTGCATGGGTGTGCGTGGGTTTCCCACGTTTTGGGTCAACTTGGCAATCTTGTCGATGTATGCGGTCTGGCTGAGTCAGATCAGTCGTCTCGCGCGGTCTCGGTGGACCTCCATCCCCAGGAACCAGTGTAGGTCGTTGCCACCTGTGAGCTGGTATTTGGCTTCCAGCTCCTTGATCGCTTGACCGATGAGCTCTTGCAGCGTCCATCCGCGGGTGAACCAGCGCGCTTTGCAGAAGCTGCTTGCCTCGGAGTGGGGGTTTTCGTCGGCGTCCACATCGCTCAGGAATGCGTAACACACTTCGGCGTCGCGGTACCATCGGAACATGGAGTTGATGGCTTCCGAGAGCTCGGCCGAGCTCGACTTGTCGATGCAGCAAGTGTCGATCCACTAGTGAGGCTGTTAGAATCACCATAAACCGAACACGTCGGACAGCGACATACAAGGTATTCGAACCCGTCTTGTACTGCCAACGCGCAGGCGCCGGCCACCTTCTCGTAACCCCGCCGTGATTGGGCCAGCCCTTGCTGGACATGCTGGAATAAGACCTCCTTCTCATCCCAGGTGTGAGATAGGATGGCGTAGGGCGGGATGGCGGAGGGCCGGATGCCTTGGCCCTGGAACTCGACGAGGTGTAGCTTGGTGGTGTGGAGGAGACGCATTTCTGGTTTCTGTTGGGTGGTGGTGGATCAACGACGGTGAGAGTTGAGCAGGAATTGCAAGTTGGAAATGAAGTTGGGTTTCGTCTCACCACTCAGCCTTGCCTTGGGTCGGGCTTGCCTGACCAGCGTGCGCCCGACCCCTTGCCAATCAGAAAAACGCCGTCTGCAAGCGCTTCTCGCAGCTCCAGCAAGCGATGTAACACCTGCCCGCAATCTTCCAAAACGCGCTCATTTGGCTTGTCCTGTTTATCTCCTGGCCTCCAACACATTAAAGCAATCTCCTCAGGAGTGACGGCCATTATGATCTCGGACGCCTTGCTGACTCGTTGGCGGAGAGTGGTGAGCCGGACATGGGACGCTTCGCCGCAAGCGAGGCTTTGGATTGTCTGAATGCCTACTACGTTACATATCCGAGAGGCGTGTCTCCTAGAAACTAAATCCAATCTTGAAAAATGGGCCGCTCTCAGCACCCTCTGGTTTGTTCCTCCGCTGCATTCCAGCCTCCACGAATGTGTGCTTCACAGTGCACCCCTGATGATCAATCCGGCGCTCTACCCCAACTGTTTGCTCCTCCCTCCAAGTCTCGGTCCACTTCACCTTGGTCTTGTCCGTCCCATACGCGACGGTAACTTTTGGTGTGAAGGGAGCGTTTTCTGAAATTGCTTGAGTTCCTGAAAAATGGCCGAGGACAGTTTGGCAGTCCACCCGAAGCTGGTGTTCGGGAGCCCCCTGGCCAGGCAAAACCCAGGGACGGACTCGGTCATGGGGGCTGTATTTATTGGCCCCCCTCCATTGATTGAGTTCGGGTCGGTCCGAGTGGATACCAACTTTCGGCGTTGACGATGCAGAGCCCATGATTATCTGTTAAACACACCGGGCTGTATTAGCGACGGAAAGGGTGCACCCTCCAGCTGGGATCCAGTGGCAATAAGCGTACCTCCTGTCTTGCGATCCTATGGGATGTGTTGAAAATTTCACTGCCAGCCCGAAAGGTTGTGCGAAGTACAGTGGCAGGGTGTCTGATGGAAAAGCTTTCGAGGATGGAAGCCCGGCTCTCTTATGAAGACATTAGGGGGGCCGAGAGCCTTGCCGGCTTCTCTATAGCACATGACAAGCAGGTAAGGCGGCGGTGGGGCGTGCCGTATTCTGCACCGGGTCATCACGTTGACAACTCCCACCACATTCCGAATGCCACGTTGGGCATCAGTGCTGTGTATTGTCACACTCGGGGATGGCGTGATTGGCAGACACGTCTCAACCGCGAATTTGTTAGAGAGCCTTGCAGCTTGGCACATCCCATATTGAGCAGTGGGCTGTGAGAAGGGCCTGCAAATGGCTGTTTTGGTTCAGCTGATCGACAAATGTCGAGCCCTGAGTGGCTGTCGTGCCCTGCAGGACACTTTCCGGTCACTAGTGACTGACGACGAAGGGATCGCGTTCGAGCCTGACAAAGCCTCGGCTCAGCATATCCAAGGTGAATCACGCTTGCGGCAACAAAGTAAATGGCTGGCCACCGCTGGACGTAGGCAACTTTGCTGAAGAATGGATACAACAGCACAGAAACCTAGGGCGCGTCAGTGACATCACAGGACGACAGAGTTCCAAAAAAAAAACCTCGACACTCTCGGCAGACGCGAGGGACATGCCTTCCCAGAGAAGGAAATACTCTGACATGTACGGGAGACAGCCCGCCCTGGCAAGTCCAAAGAGAACCGCAGGGATGATTCCGGCAGAGAGGCAAACCAGGCAGCAGGTGCAGTGAAACGGATCTGGCCGGAGGAGCCGTCTTGCTTGGTCTTCGTTCGTGGGGCGGAAAAGTGATGTTATCGGCGCGCCAGACGTAAAGAACATGGACCAACGGAGGAGCAACGAATGCTGCAGCCGCCAGGGCCACTTGGTCATCGATGGTGATCTCCATTTGATGAACGAATGACAGAGTGCAGTCGATGCGAACGAGCAAGCAAGGCAACCATGGCGACCTGCAGGAAAGTGCAGTGCGAGCGCAGGGTCTCTCATATATACACACGCAATCAACCGGATCACAAATCCTTGGCCGCGCAGTCAACCGCATTTTTCGGGACCCGTGGCGCTTCCTAGCAGCAGGGATGCTCAGCTGGTCGGGTTGGAAAGCAGTGCAGCAGGTGGTGCACCGGTGTGGGGGACATCTCGATGCTGGCATGGCGGGCACCGTGAGGGAGCGGCGTATCAAGATGGATGGATGGATGGAATTTATTTCGCCCGGAGGCACGATGCCTAGAGGGCCTTTGCACGCTAACTACATACAATTCGTTGATGTTCGGTCATCAACTCGTACAAGCCCTCTACTCTTTCCCCTTTTCTCACGCCACCTGTTGCCTCTTGACTTAGTTTTAGCAGATCGACTTGGAGGTTGCGTTCTCCAAGTGTTCAGCGTCCTATCTTCAGCAGCTAAAGCGGGATCTGCTGGCTGAGGCTGTGTGGTGTTAGTGGAGTTCCACTACTGTGATTGACCCAATCTTCGTCGTTCCTCGTCAAGATCCAATCTCCCTGTCGCCATTGCGTACTTGATCGTTGCCCGGACTGCTTTCATGTCTGGCGACCACATCTTTGGATCCGATGGCACTTTCCCTCCTAGGTAGAATGAGAGGCTCCCTCGTCTTGTCACTGTACATTGCAGCATGTCTTCTCTCAGAGCTGTCCATCTCACACATCGCAACAGAAAATGTTCCACTGTTTCCCTCGCCCGTCCGCAGGGGCAAAGGTCTGACTCGACTGCTCCAATCCTGCTCAGAAAGCCGCTCAGCCTCGCCATTCCGGTTCGGAGTTGTGCCAAGATACAGGCCTCTCTTCGCTTCAGCTTGTCGTAGAGGTCGCGAGTGTGCTTACCAGGTAATGCCAAGTCCAGAGCCTTTGAGAACTTGCCTACGCCTTCAGGAAGAGCTCTCCTGCTTTTTATTTAACTAGTCGTGAGTGGCAGGGAATTGATGGGTGGAGTAGAGGGCGGCGAGCTCAGCGAAAACTTCAAGTGGAGATGGCAGCACACGCGACGTCAAGGTTCAGTCACAAAACAGAAACCGGTGGCAAGTGCAGAAATGGCACACAGCAGTGCGTCTCCGAATGGGCGTAAAGGTGATATGTGACACGATAAGCAGTGAATGAATCAGGCTAGATAGCACCAACTGTTTCGGAGCGGGCGGTGCCAGCGAGTTTCGAGTTTCCCGGCTTCAGAGCCCCGTCCGGCCGTGCTTTCCACCCCCGCTCGTTTGACATTTCCCGGAACCCACTCCGCCGTCACGGCATCGCCCGATCCGCAATCCTCAGACTCCCCACTAAATGCAACCACACCCGTCTACCCAATTGACGCCGCATCATAGCCGCTTGGAACTTCGCAAACCCACCTCGCCTTGCCAAAACCCACACTTACACAGGAACCGAACTTACTTGGATCTTTGCAAAACCGATCTTCTTTTCTTCTTTTGAGGCACCTGGTGGAAGATTTTGTCTTTTCCAGATGTCTGGTGCGGCGCGCGGCGCTTCAGACGTCATGGACGTCATGAGAGGCGATTCGCGATCCCCAGGGGTGGGATGTCGCCGCCCGCAGCGCAAGAGGGTGAAAACGAAGAGAGCGATTGAGTCAATGCAACAGGAAAACGATATGGACTGGGAGGAGGAAAATAGCAGTGAAAGAATGTTGAGAAACCACAAAAATCGCACAATTCGGGTCGCAGCGGCCGAAAGAGCGGCAGAGAGAGTGGACGTTACAAGGTGACGGCCCAGCTGACCGAAGAACTGTCGCAAGCGCGAGAGCAGCTTACCCGAGCCTGCCGTGAGCTCGAGCACACCAGATTGCAGCTTCAAGCCATGAAAGAGGCTCAAGAAGTCCCTTTGGCTCGGCCTGCATATTCGGACATCGCCCGACGTACACCTCCTGCCAGCCTTCCGACCCCGGCCTCTTCTACAGGCCGAGTGGCGACGCCAGAGCCAGCGTTCTGCACGGTGGACATGACCAAGGTGCCAGAGGACCACATCGGAGAGACTACACCGGTGGCCCTTCGCAGGCTCATCGAGAACGAAATGCGAGCGCCTGGCGACCAACCCAAGTGGCGCTGCGTTGCCGTCACTAGAGACAGAGGAAACATCAACCGTCTTAGGATTCTCGGCAGGAACGAAGAGGAAGTCAAGAAGATCAAGGACATCATTGAAGCGAAGGAGACACCGGGTGCAAGAGTCCTTCGGGACCAGCTGTACCCAGTCAAAGTTGACAACGTCAGCCGCACGGCTGTCATCGACCACGAAGGCAGGGTCCTTCCTGGAGCTACAGAAGCCTTGGGCCAGGAGAACGAGGTGCAGATTGCCAAGATGGCCTGGCTGAGCCGAAGGGACACTGCAAAAGCGTATGGATCCATGGTGGTCTATGTCACCAAAGCTAGCGACGCTAGGAGGCTCCTCAACGAGGGCTTCTTCTATGCCGGAGGAGAATCAGGATACACGAGAATCTTCGAACGCCGGATGCGACCAGAGCAATGCTACAACTGCCAGCAGATCGGCCACAAAGCCTTCCAGTGCAGGAGCCCTCAGGTGTGCGCCAGGTGTGCCAAGGAGGGTCACCACCACAGCGGCTGCAGCGAAGTGGTTACCAAGTGCGTCCTGTGCAGCGGCCCGCATGAATCGTTCAGCAGGAACCGTCAGAGGCTCTACCCATCTCGCCATGAGTAGAACGCTCCGCCTGGTTCAACTTAATGTGCGAAAGCAGGGCGCGGCACACGACAGTTTGATGAACGACAAGGACATTCAGGACGCAACGGTGTTGGCCATCCAGGAGCCTCATGCGCGAAGGATTCAGGGCCGACTCTTGACCACCCCTATGGGACACCACAAGTGGATCAAAATGGTTCCTTCAACTTGGAGAGAAGGCAGATGGGCAATACGAAGCATGCTCTGGGTGAACAGGGGTGTGGACGCGGAACAGGTACCTATAGGATCCCCGGACATGACAGCAGCCATCCTAAGCCTCCCTGGTCGGCGAGTCTTGGTGGTCTCCGTCTATGTACCAAAGCAGGATCCTCAGGCGCTAGGAAGCGTTTGCAACGATTTACGCAAGATAATCACGGATACAAGATGCCACGCGGGTACGACAGTGGACGTGGTCATTGCCGGAGATTTCAACCGGCACGATCAGCTGTGGGGAGGAGATGATGTATCTTTGGAACGGCAGGGGGAGGCGGATCTGATCATCGACCTAATGAACGAGTTCGCCCTCCGCAGTCTGCTTCGGCGAGGCACGAAGACATGGCACGGCGGGAAGTACGACACGACCATCGATCTGATCCTGGCTTCTACCGAGCTAGCAGACACAACACTCAAGTGTGCGATCCACAGGACAGAGCACGGATCGGACCACCGCGCAATTGAGACGGTCTTTGACACCTTGGTCCCCGTACCGAATCAACGGGACCGACTTCTCCTCAAGAATGCACCTTGGAAGAAAATAAACACCAGGATTGCAGGGGTACTCGATCCCACCCCGTCTGGGGGCACCGTACAGCAGCAGACGGATCGACTGATGTCGGCGGTCCTAGAGGCGGTCCAAACCTTGACACCGAAAGCAAGGCCGTCGCTATACGCCAAGAGGTGGTGGACAACCGACCTTACACAATTGCGTCGTATTTACATATACTGGAGGAACCGCGCCCGGACCGAACGACGAGCGGGGCGAGCCTTGGTGGACTTGGAGGAAACGGCAAAAGGGGCAGCAAAGCAGTACCACGACGCTATCCGGCAACAGAAGAAGAAGCACTGGGACGAGTTTCTCGCAGACAATGGCAATATCTGGAAGGCTGCGAAGTACCTGAAGTCCGGCGACGACACGGCGTTCGGAAAGGTGCCACAGCTCGTCAAGGCAGACGGAACAGCTACAGCCAATCACAGAGAACAGCAAGAAGAACTCCTGGCTACCTTCTTTCCTCCTCTCCCAGAGAGGATTGAAGATGAGGGTCCTAGACCGCAAAGAGCTCCCTTAGCGATGCCGCCAATCACTATGGAAGAAGTAGAACGACAATTATTCGCGGCCAAATCTTGGAAGGCGCCCGGGGAGGACGGCCTACCCGCAATAGTCTGGAAAGAGACCTGGCCAGTGGTCAAGCGCCATGTCCTCGCCCTATTCCGAGCGTCTCTGGAGGACGGTACACTGCCCACTCAATGGCGGCACGCCAAGATTATACCGCTCAAGAAGCCCAGAAAGGACGACTACACCGTTGCGAAAGCCTGGAGACCGATCTCACTTCTAGCAACACTCGGCAAGCTGCTGGAGTCGGTCGTGGCGGAAAGGATCTCACACGCGGTCGAGACGTATGGGCTCCTCCCGACCAACCACTTTGGAGCACGCAGACAACGCTCGGCTGAACAAGCGCTCCTACTCCTCCAGGAACAAATCTACACCACCTGGCGAGGTCGAAAGGTAGCGAGCTTGATCAGTTTCGACGTGAAAGGGGCCTACAACGGGGTCTGCAAGGAAAGGCTTCTTCAGCGGATGAAAACACGAGGCATCCCAGAGGAGCTGCTTCGATGGATCAACGCTTTTTGCTCGGAGCGTACAGCAACCATTCAAGTCAACGGGCATTCTTCTAAGGTTCGAAGCCTACCCCAGGCTGGTCTACCTCAAGGTTCTCCCTTGTCACCGATCTTGTGCCTCTTCTTCAATGCGGACCTGGTGCAACGACGAATCGACAGCCATGGTGGAGCGATAGCCTTCGTGGACGACTTCACAGCGTGGGTCACAGGACCTACGGCGCAGAGCAACAGGGAAAGCATTGTAGCCATCATCAAGAACGCCTTAGACTGGGAGAGAAGGAGCGGTGCGACATTCAACATACAGAAGACGGGAATCATACACTTCACTCGCAAGACCTACAAGACCGACACACAACCATTCATGATCAAGGGGCAGTATGTCGAGCCCCAGGGCCATGTCAAGATCCTAGGAGTGATTATGGATGCGAAACTAAAGTACAAAGAACACATTTGGAAGGCTGCGTCTATGGGATTGGAGGCAGCAATGGAATTACGACGTCTCCGAGGACTGTCTACATCGGCGGCACGGCAGTTGTTTACATCCACAGTCGTCCCGGTGGTGGACTACGCCTCCAATGTGTGGATGCACGCATGCAAAGACAAACTCGTGGGACCCATCAACAGGGTCCAGAGAATGGCGGCGCAAGCGATCGTGGGGACCTTCCTCACGGTATCAACTAGCGTGGCGGAAGCGGAAGCCCATATCACCACCGCACAAGATCGATTCTGGAAGCGGGCCATCAAACTCTGGACGGGCATTCACACACTGCCAGACACCAACCCCTTGCGCAGAAACATTTCTCGGGTGCGAAAATTTAAGAAACACCGCTCGCCACTCTACCAGGTGGCAGACGCACTCAAAGGCATCGCAATAGACGAGTTGGAAACCATTAACCCGTTTATATTGGCACTGTGGGAGAACCGCGTACAGACCATCACAAACGAGTTGACGACAACACAGCGGAATGTCAACTACATTGTACGCATTGCCGTAAGCAGCTCGGCGCGAAACGACCTGGTGGGAGTTGGCGGAGCTGCGACGCTGCCGCCGTTCGTGTACGGCAGCCCAAAGCTCGGGACCTTCTCCTCTACGCTGGGTCCGAGATCAGAACAGAACCTGTACTCCGGGGAGCTGGCAGCGATGGAACGAGCGTTAGGCACCCTGCCAACGCTTAGGTCTAGCCGTATCGAGATCTCAACACGCAATAAAGCGGCCGTTCTCACGCTCTGGCAGCCTAGACAGCAGTCTGGGCAACACCACATCTGCCACATCTACGAGTCAATCAGAGCACTACGCAGGAACGGGAACACAGTAACAATACGGTGGCTCGCCGCGGGCGAAGAGCACAAGCTTTGGGAAGTCGCTAAGAAGAATGCCAAACACGCTACTAGACAGGGCACCACTCCGTAGACGCAAACGCCCAGGTCACGCTCAACAACGCTCAACGTGGCATGGTCCAAGAGAAGCACCAGCAATCAGCTG
Source organism: Chaetomiaceae sp. PF1801 (assembly GCA_023628475.1). NCBI lineage: Eukaryota > Fungi > Ascomycota > Sordariomycetes > Sordariales > Chaetomiaceae > Chaetomiaceae sp. PF1801. Next base: position 22,109 of record JAMAKQ010000195.1, read on the forward strand.
CCAGACAAAGTCGGAGCTCATTCCAAGCGAGTCGACGCAGCACTACCAGGAAAACACACCCGACTGCTGTACGCCCACCTGTCACGAAAGGAGGCTGGCGTGCTCGCTCAACTCAGAACAGGCATGGCAAGACTCAATGGTTACCTCCATCGGATTGGAGCAGCACCGGCAGATCAGTGCGCATGTGGGCAAGCAACAGAGACAGTAGACCACTTCCTCTTCCGATGCACTGGCTATTGCGCTGTGTTGTGCAGTCCATTCAATCAGCTGATTAAACACATGAAAAGTTCATAGTTATGTTGAAGTCATGTTGATTGATTGACAGCAAGAGTGGATGTTACTCACCCGTGTTGTCAGATCCTTTTCGACCAAGTCGCATTCCATGTACCACCTCTCTCTCAAGTAGCGGATGAACTGCTTGAAGAAGTCGGCACCATCGTCTGGAATCCAACCATTTGGCAGCATGCTGAAGTGGTTCCTTGACTTCCACGGTCCGTCGCTCCGGTTGGCCGGTTGAATCATTGTCCATGCTATTGCATGTTTGACCCAGGGTTCCTGCCTGCTGGGAAACCGGGCAGCAACACAGAAGCATATTCCAAGCTCATCATTCTGCTTGGAGAAGCTCATTTGGCAGTCCAGATTGGTGAGGTTGGAACTCCAACCGGGACAGGAGCTGACGTAGCTCCACCGGAGACGCCGTGACTGGTTCCTCCCTTCTCGGCGTCCCCGATCTTTACCACTAGC
>JAMAKQ010000196.1:0-22612 GCA_023628475.1 Chaetomiaceae sp. PF1801
TTTAAAATGTCGATTTAAGGTGTAAATCTTCGTGGGCCACTCGCTATGGTGGGCCACTCGCTATACAAGTACGTTATGTCGAAATCGCCTCTGCCATCAGTGAATTGCATGCTTTTAACCTTCCCCTCTTTCAGCCCAAGATTTTGTCGACTTGCCACTCCTGTTCTCCAGAATCCTCCGCATTTACTGCTGGGCTGCGCGTCTCTTGGCCGTGTGGCGGGAGCGGGTCGTCCGTCGCTTCAACAGTCGGAGGAGTCGGAGTTCTTCGACCGAAGGGAGCTCGGGGTGTCTCTTCTGAACGCGGGCCTTGGCGTTAGGATCAACCACACGAGGTGGGTCAGCCAGCCGACCGCGCAGGATCCGCTAACGTTAAATGGCGTCTGCGCCAAGCAGGCTTTGGCTGAAGGGTCAGCCAAGGGTCAGCCAAGGGCCAGCCAAGCGCAAGACGTGCTCCTACAACCTCAACCTCTTAATATTTATTGGTAACCCTAAACAGCTCTAAATGGCTCCGTTGTCCCTACTGCAAGTTGCCAAGGAGTCCTGGACAGTGGTGCTCCGGGCTCCCGGCCCTCCGCTCCCTGCTAGACGTGATCTCGGCCCCACTCCGCCGCCATGGCCCCACCCGATCCGCAATCCCCGCTCCTCGCCGACCACATCCATCCTGGCCAGCCAACGCCGCATCACAGCCAACCCCGGACTTGACTTCATTGTCCAAGAATACATCAAGTGATTCAGTTACCAGCCCTTAGGATCACTGCACTGATCCCAAATACTATCGTCTTGGTCCGTCCCTTCCTTTATGACAGGCTTCGGGAGGGTTCGCAGCAGGAGAAGGTTCTCCCTCAGCTCCTCGGTCAGCTCGGCGTTAATTATACTGCGCCGCGTTTTCTTGTCGTCGTCCTCCGGTGAGACAACTGACGACTGTTTCATGATAAGTGTAAGGAGCGAGGGACTGCCCGACGGACGATTTGCTGGCGGGTCGCGACGCGGGAACTGGAGCTTGCTCTCGTTGGCATTATCCCTATCTAGATCATCCTCCCTCTGCTCGGCGTCGTCGTCAATGGCGCTCTCCTCGATAGCACGCTCAATGCCATTCTCGGTGTTACTGATCGCGGAGGTCGAGTTCGCGCTGGGAACGAGCTTGTTTTTAAACGAAGTAGGTCGTTTCCTCCTGGTGGACGTAAGCCCGTGGAAGCCCTCTCCCGACGGGCCACCGAGTTGGGACATCTTTGTCCACGGCGATGCGTAGCCAGTTGTTGCTTTCTCTCGACGTCGTGTGCTTTAAAGGACGTTGGGATAGATGCGACAGATACCAATGTGACGCTCAAACGTTGCCTGCGATGGTTCTCGGGTTGTGCGACGGCAGGGGGAGCGCGGGATCGGGGGATCGTGCGGGCCTGCTGGTGCGCAGAAGGGTCTGTTAGGGAAGACGGCGGACAGCAAAACAGGATGAATGGACGGACCTGAATCGCTGGGCGGAAACACGGGGTTGCGGTTCAAGCTTCTTGCGTTAGTCGGCAAAGGTGGGCGAGGGTGCCCAGTTCGGATCCTCAGTTGCGTGGCGTGGCCAGAGCAGTAGGCTTGTTGAGGCGGGAGCGGAATTGGCCACAGAGATTCGGGAAGGTGAGCAGAGAATAACGGGGAGACAAGGAGGTAAAAGCGGGAGAGAACTCGGGTCACAAATACGGCCGCCGGTGAGGCATTACTCGTCGACACTCCCGCCTCCAAGAGCTGCCACATTATGGCTGGAAATTGCCAGGCAATATGCAAAGCAAAGCAGAGCAAGGCAGACGCAGCGCTGAGACAAGGGAGGACGGGGTTTTAGTGGGATGACTTCTTCGGATCCCCGGCACCACTTCAGCAACGCGGTTCGAGGACTCGGGCCGATCGTGAAACCGACTGGCGTTTACAGGGCAATAAACATAAAACATCTATTTGTACAATTCCGTCGACAAAACGAATGATCCTCAACAGGAATCGCCTGCGGTTGCCGAGAGATCCCGACTCGTGAGCGGACTCCCTTGCCTCTTCTTCCCGAGCTTCGCAATCAACGGCTGAACGATAAGATATTCCAAAACAAGACCCGTGCAAAGTAAACATTGAACCAGGTGCTGTTCCTCCCAGTCATATGCCGCGCTGACAACCGTTAGTACGAGAGCTATGAGATTGGCCGTTATCAAACTGCCAAAACGCAAGAGCAAATGGGTCCGGCCGACGGCCTTGTTTTGTTTCGGCTTCGACTTGACAAGGTACCCAATCGCACCGACGAGAACAGTGAGATAGAGAGAGACCGGCGTGGACCATATGAACTGAGAACCGTGCTGCACCCGACTCCAGATGCCGAGGGAAAATTGAAGAGCTTGGTGCACCGCGACGGGGATCCAGGAGTACCTCAAGATCAAAACCTCGGTGGTCGACGACGCCGCGTTAAGGAAGTTGTGGTAAGCTGGATATACCTCTACCGTAATCTGTGGCTTGTCAGTAATATTCGAGGATGAGAGAGCGCTGTATTACCACAAGGGCCTCGGCAGCCAGAAGAGACAGGCTTCTCTACACTTCGAAGAGCGCCGGCGCGTATGGAAGTCCGCGAGCCCGGGCGGACCCAAAGGGAACCGCAACCGCGATCCCAGCACAGAAACAGGGCAGCCAACAGCGCAGCTGAACCCAATCGGGCCGCCATGCTGCTTCGCCTTGGGTCGTCGTGCAGAGAAGAGATCGTATCGGCCCACGCAAGGCGTAAAGGAGCTGAAGAAGTGAAGGGACTGCAAATGCAACAGCCGCCCGGACCACTTCTTGGGGGTTGACGTTCTGCATCGGATGGACGGATGACAGAGTGCAGCCGATGCGGACGAGGCAAACAAGGCAAACGGGGCAAAGTCAAGGGATTCCCGTCTGGGGTGGAAAAGAAGGCGGTAAAGAAGGCAACTGGCGTGGCTGCGAGGCGAAGATCTTGCAGGAAAGTGCATATGCGCAGACGAGACTGCAGCTCGGGGGCTGGCGCGGCAGACATATATACACAGACTGAATCGAGGACGGGCCGCCATAGCTCTGTCGCAAGCAACGCGGGATGCTTTTCCTGGGACGTTCGCCATGGAAGTTGGTGTGCCGGTGAACAAGGGGCATCAGCATCCATGACGGGGTGGGATTGTGGGCACCGTGGGGGGAGAAGTCAGGTCGGAGCGCGAGCCCTGGGCGCTGTTCCTCAAACCCACAGTGGCATCAGCATTCGTTTTGTCGCGAGGACGCACGGAGTACATGACATCGGGTGTTTGCGCCGAGTGCCTAGAAGTGGAAAGCCAGGGAAGATCGCCACATGAACGTCCACGGGCGCAAATCTCACCGTCACAAGTAGTTGGGGTGCATTGCGCTAACCCTGCTATGCGCAGCTGGACACACCTGTTTATGTTTCCCGCCAACAGGCATCCCGCAAGGAGGGTGAGTGCGGAGCGCCTACTCGATTCGGTCACAGAACATGTTCTGTGACCGAATCCGGTCTAGCCGATGTTCCCAGCATTTTCGCGTCGTAGAGTCTCTGGAGAGGCCGAGGGAGAACTTTCCCGTCATAGAGTCTCTAGAGAGGCAGAGGAAAACGCCATCGTCCCTTCACGTTCTACAATGTGCACCACACGCATAGACAATTTCGTCGGCGATGACCGCGCCTATGCCGGATATCTTTGCGAAGCCCTGACTAGGCTTCCGCTGCGCGAATGCATTCAGCACCTAGAGCAACTGGTGACGCTGCAGCGCCGCCAGCATCACGCACCCCATTTGCCAAACGCCGAGCTCGACGACAGTGTCCAAGCAGCGCACCGGGTCCCCGGCCTGCGTTCTATCCAGTATGTCTTGGAGAAACCTCATCCGATGCCGCCTACGGAGCTCGATATCGTGATCTGGGATCCGACGGAGCAGCCTTCGGCACCAGATCGCTCCTCGCCGCCGGTCTGGATTCAACGGACTGCCCCGTTCTTCAAGAACCTGCCCAGGTCAGAAGACCAGTGGCGTGAGAAGAGGAACAACCTGAGCCTGTCCGACGCGCACGGCATTCTAAGCGCAGCTGGGTTCTTGGCGACGGGCCGGCTAGGCAACGACAGTTGTCTCAAGGACCATACCGCAGAGCCAGATCTGCAAGGCACCTTGGAGACCTTTGCGGTAAACGTCGGCTCCCATCTAAAATCGGCAAAACGCAACCTCCAACTGTCCCGTTTCCTTTCCGTTGTCCTGGTCGCAACGTTCTGTGTGGCAATACATGAAGGTCATCCGGTGGACCTGGTCGACGCCGCGCAGCGAAAATTCCTGGCGGCGAGCCGGAGCAGTGGGAAGTGCAAAGCGGGTGCTGAGCAGCTCAGCCAGGATCGGGCGGCGGTGCGATGGCTGCTCCGAGAGATGGAACGGCAATTTCGACGCGGACTTCGGCATCGCGCTTTCGAACTATTCCTTCTCGGTACGTCCATCGCTCTCCGCTTGATCCAAAACTGATGTCATCACAGAGGGCGGGGATATACACCTCTATAAGTACTGCCCGAAGGAGAAGAAGGAAAACGACATCTTTACACAAAAGTTCCCTTGCTGGGAAGTCCCGGATGAGATACATGCCTGTTTACCATTTTGGCCCCCTTTCCTGGTTCGGATGAACGTCGGCAACCGATGGAGGTGAGATCAATCAACCGCTGCATCGCTCTCTGCTGATATAGTGGCAGCTACTCGACAATTTGCAAAGCCCTTGGGGTAGATCTCCTTAACCGAGAGGAGGATTTTCGACGTTTCCGTGAAACGCTCGTCTCGAAGAAGCTCGTCGCCTGCCAGCTCGGAGATATTTATGCGGCACCGAACGCGCCTGTCGTCGGATCCACGTCGACAAGAACCTTCCGACCTGTTAACACGGGGCCGTGTAGCCGCGACGGACCAAGAACTTCGTCTCCTCCAACTAAGCGACGAAAACCGGATCGAGGCGCGGATGGATTTTCTCGCGGCAATGCTGGCCGGATTTCGGGAGCCCAAGAGGCGTCGTCCCTCGCCTTGCTTGCCGATGTGGCCAGACAGGAGCGCGCGGAGCGGCTTCTGACGGCGGCTGTCTCAACCCCTGGACTGGCGGAACAGACCTCCAGCAGCACCCTCCGTGGGCTTTCGCCATGTGATGCTGAAAGTGCTGCACCGACGCCCCAGTTCGATCTGTCAGTTGGCAGGGACATTGGATCCATGGAACGCCCCTCGGTAACCAGCTGCTCCAATGTCTCCGGCCGCGTAAGCTTTCCGGACGGATTGTCCTTATCCATCGGTAACCTCGGTGGGGAGGAAGCGCGGACAATCGGGATGGACGATGGCCGAGCCAGTATCGACAGGGCTTTGCAGGAAGTCTCAAGTATTCACATCGCCAAAGAGGCACACGCCGTTGGGGGGAGGGGTTCAAGCCAAACACGGGTGAAGAAGCGCGCCGGGCAGGACAGTCAAATGGTTTTGGTGCTGAACGCCCCTATACACGATGGTAGGGCTTTGCAGAACCGTCTGGTTAGGCTGTTTCCTCTGGCTGACGATAAAGTGCCAGATCCCGTCCAATTCGCTCCAACGACACTACTCGAGCCAATCAACACCAACCCACAAAGTCACGACGGACTGGGAACGTCAAACCATTCAACAAAGCGACGAAAGACGGGGCAGCATGCGGCGGGTGAACTTTATCACAGCGACTCGGGCAAGGTGGAGCAGACATCAGCCATGCACATCGGTTTCATCACCGCCAGCCGAGAGGATGGGGAGACTCGAAGCACCGGCCGAGGGAATCACGAACAACAACATCACAGCTCACAGCTGCCGGGAGTTGATCATGCGGATGTCTTTGTGAGAACCACGCTTTCACCGCACGGCCACGAAGTCCCGGTTGGACCTGAGTCCGGCGCTGGGAGTGGCCCTGCGGATCCCTGCCCTTCTCCCATCGAGGCAAGTAGCAGGCCGACATTCCAGTCTTTCAACGAACCGACGACGGGTGCATTCTGTCATCAAGAAGCGTCGCTCCACTTGCTTGCTGATGCGGCGGTGCGGGGGCGGGCGGAGCCGTGGTCTGCGGCTCCAAGGCCCTGGCCGCGAGACGAATCTGATGTGGGGAGCCTTTCTCCACTTGACGTCGAGAATGCTACATTACACCCTCAACCCCATCCGCCAGAGCTTACCCTCCCGAATGGATCGGTTTTGCCGATCAGCTGTCTCAGTGGGCAGGGAGTTGGGATGCAGGGAATGGGAATCGGCACGGGCGCGCAGGAGGCACCTGGCGGAATGATTATGTCCCATGAGTGCGGTAATGTGATGGCGCCCGGAAGTCCACCCCGGTTGCATATAGTCTCAGAGGCAGCTGGAGAAGCCGGAAGACTGGACTAGGAGAAACTAGGGGACTCTCGGCAAGAGGAAGTGTTAGAACTTCTTATGCATGAATTTCTGGATTTACGCGAAGAATAGTAGTACTGAGGTTCTTTCCATAGGTCCTCCTGTCTTGCCAGCACGCTCGTTTACTTCTCGCTACCCCGCCACTCCCTCCTGCCCTGCCGCTTCCCCTGCCGCCGGGCCTACAGCAAGGCGAAAGAGGTGGTAATGGAAAATAAGATCTCCCGTCAGTGCTTGAATGCCTGTCTCCCCAGTGAGGTGAAGGACAAAACCACAGTCCCATTGAATCTGGTATGTCGTATTGCTGTCCCGGACGCAAACCAAGACATCTCTTGCGCCCTTAAAAAGTGGCACAAGAAGACTAGTTTCATCCTTCTCTGTCCACACTCTGGTTGCTCTGGTTGCGCCCTTCTTGAGCCGGAAGAATTTTGGTGCGTAGGCAGGGTACTTGATGAGCTTCCCGTTCGCCTCTGCCCACTGCTCTACCTCCTCGGTCTCCATACTCGTAAGTATTAGCTTATATATTATCTCGGCCGACTTACCATTCGTTTCTCAATAACATCGCAGGCCTCATAAGATTGCGGCAAGTCGTAGATGTAAAGCGATCCCCCTCCAAGCACCGGTGTCTGGGCCGCGAGCTGTTGCGCAAGTTCTTCTTGAAACGCGAAAGGAATAAACCGATGTCTTGGGGTCGTCATATTAGCTTGGTTATGCTGTCATCGGGAGTGCTGAGCTCGAGACAAGAGACGATGAAAACGCTAGATCTGCAACGATTTAAGGTGCTTGGAAAAGCCCAACCTTGTCATGTGCCTGATACCCCACACAGCCTTTGGTGGTTGACGCGGGGTATCCGGCCAACCAGACGTCGCGTGAGCAATCCGAGTGGGTCCCCGGATTTCTTCGGACCCGGTATTCAGCCGCCAGCCGGTCCCGGCCTCGGCAAGGACACCGGGCCGGCGTCGCATCCATTGCACCGCGATTATTGACCCAATTGGCGATTCAACAAACCCAACGAAAATGAATTGCAACGTTCCCTGGTCCCTGATGGGCCCTGACGGCAGACATCATGGTGTTGTCTCCCTTGATCACCAAGATGGCGCCCGGTTTAGACCTTATCCATACAGCTCCGGCACGTGTGAAACCGGCAGTATCGACATTCCCAGATGAACCAGAAGGTGCCGCAATGGCAGGTGTAACAGGTCCATGGGATCAGCGTATTGTCCGACTTGATCATAACGAACGAATGTGCGCAGTGGCCGTGACCGGCGAGTGCCTTCTTGGCTAGCGTGTCGGGAACTGGAGTTGTCAGTATCTAATAAAATTTCCAATTCTTGAGATGGATCCTACGGAAGCAATAAGTGGGGTGATGTTTGGCGAAGACACGCTTGCGCCGTGATGGTTTGTCTTACAGTTGGCGGTGGTGATAACAGGATACTTGGGGGAAGGGACTTGGGCGGAGGGGAAGAAAGGCGCTTCTCATACCTGCTGCGCTGTGATCTCAGGCGCCCAGGGGTGTCCAGCAGCAAATTGACAAGAATGTGCTCGTTGGCGAATGGTCAATGAAACGACCGAGCCATTCTAGGCTTGCAGGCCACTACTGTACTTGAGTATTTCACAATGTGAGGATCGGTGTCACCGACATCTCCGATAATCGCCATTCCCTCCTCAATCTGCTAGCTTCAAGTAATCCCTCATCGAGATGTCAATGCGATCGTCACCTCCATCACCACTAGCAGAACCAGGAGGCGGATCTCTAGTGTCCGGTGCAATCTTGTCCTCAGCCTTGCTGTATTAGCCAAGCGTCTGGCACTGGGATACCGGTACTTACTGGGGAACCGGAGGAGGGGCCCTGGTCAGAGCAGTTGTCGCCTCCACCGCTGCCGGTGGGATCTGAAGCCGGATTGACCGGCTCTGGAACCTTGTCTGGGCCTTCGTCCAGGTTGGCCTACTTGGCTCTCCAGTCAGCCCGGTTTCGGTGAGCTGGCTCAAAGCGGACTCACCGGGGAGTTTGGAGGAGTTTGGGGTTCTGACTCATTGTCTTTCTGGTCTCTATCAGACATGGTGATGGTCTACGTATAGAGATCCCTGATGGCACAATGGCTGGAATGGAGACAAGAGCGGTACGAGATGCAGTGGTATTGATGCCGGGGTTGTTGACGGGGAAAAGGAGCATTATTATACCTGTCAGCCGACGAGCTCAGATCTGAGCGGAGTAGGCGACAGGCGAGTGTGAACAGGCGTTCCTGAACTGAACTGCATCTATTGGACTATCCCCTGTGTCTGCCGCCGAGAGTCTCCTTTCACACCATCCCCCACGTTCACGTCGTGGCCGATCATGCAGGACCGGGTACGTTACCTTGCCAATACACCAGAACGAAGCCATTGACCACTAAGACGCTGTGAGAACTTCGGCCAGTTCTCCCTGGCAACCGAAACTGGAGAGACGCATATGCGGACATGGATCGCGAGTCAACACAGATCGTTCTGTTGGAGCAATATCTGCGAACCAGCATGCATGATCTTGACATGCCAGGGGTAAAGCAATCGGCAGCCCAGTGACATAAGAAAGGAAGCGGGCTTGTCACGATCTGTTTAGGTCGAGTCAAGAGCTATCAAACGCCATAAAACAGATGGATGAATGGGGGTTCTCAAAATGAACAGCCACCAACGCCAACTTGCATAACCTAAAGAGGGATTCCTTTTCCAGAGCACACATGTATTCGTGTCAGTCTGCATAATCCACAACTTATATGCAAGGCGGGAAAGACATTTACTGATGAGGCCGGCCAATTGGTCCCAACATTGCCCGCCTCTTCAGATCAGTCAGCCCGCCCGTACTCGCTCCTCAATTGGATCTCTAACGTCAAGCGATCTTGGAGACACCAGAGCGCTTGAGACAGCATACGAAAACCCAATGGTTCAGTCTCATGCAAGGATCAACATCATCAAGAAACTGGAGTGGGCCGATCGCGAGCTCATCACTGGAGTGGGGGCATTCGCGGCCTCTTCTCATCCCTGGAGTGGGATGTTCGCGACGATGTCCCTGCAGTGGGGCGTTCGCGAGCTCACCCCTGAAGCGGGGCGCTCGCGACCTCTCTCCTGTGTGGGGCGTTCGCGGCTGGATCCTTGGACCTGCACAAGCCCGTCTGCCCTGCACCAAGATCGTACTGCAAATGCATACCTTACCGTCGGTCCGTGCGAGAGGTTGACTAACGATTTTGGCGGACCAGCTGCCGGCCTCGCAGGGGCATTGGAACCCGTGGGTGTAGGTTCCCGACTGGCATTCGGTGCGCTCATCGTCAGGCGCGAGATGCTGACCGGGGTGCTGGGAGACGTAATCGGCCAGTGTGCGCAGGCGGTGGCTCACGACGGCGACGGCCAGGGACGTGGCCGTCTTGCCGAGTCCCATCTCGTCGGCGAGGAGGGCGGTGGCGATACCGCGGGCCCGCTTGCTAGCGAATACCCAGAAAAGGACCAGAGCTGGTGGAAGCGGAGGCCTCTCTCCATGCCCGGAGGGGTATGTGTGAAGCCGGGCTTTAGGATGTCGCTGGGATCGATGCCGAATGTCGCGGAGAACCGCCTCGACGATGCTGGGGTCGATGGGTCCCGGCTTTTATCTATCCTACTCTACCGAATGGCGATGACGCCGTTGTCTTCAAAAACGTTGTCCTGACCCGAACCAGATGGAAAATTGGCTCGATAGCTGACAAAAGACCCTTCAAATTATAGTTCTCACGAGACCAAAGTGTCCTCGTCACGCCTGCCGTTATCGCCAGCTTGCAATGTGCCATCACGGAGACAGAGCCTGCCAATCAGCCAAAGAGTGCGACAGACAAGGACTGGATGGTCTCCCCAATGTGTGAAACCTTGACGGCTGCTGCCTCGAATGCACAGAAGTTGGTGTGTTGGTTGGCATTTTGACTTGGCCTCACATTGGTCGCGGCAGCCTTGGGTTGATACATTGGGCGCTCCACACTCAATGGTTAGAAAGTGCACGCCGACGAGCGCAGAACACCCCTTCTCAGTGACTCTTTTCTGACAATGTCGAGCAGGGCTGCCATGCTAAGCCGCCGAGGGAGCAACACAATACGCAGCCAAGGGCATTGCCTTAGCATCCCCATGCCCCTTATCATAAGTCACTCAACATGGCGTCTGCCACTCACGCAAGGGCGGAGAAGTCGATTGACGTTTCTGCCCTGTGAGGGACCGAGGGAGTGTGCTGATGAGGGGCATGCAGGCTGCTCAGACACAGATATGGTTGAACATTCGCCGCTGTCAATGGCGCGAGGGGCTCGTCAGCCTTCACGTTTGTCCGTTTTGCTTCTGCCGTCCTGGGCCAGATTGTCTATCCGTTCTTTCAGGCAGATACCGCTTTTGACGAAGGGCAACTTCCTGGGTGGAACCTACCAACCTCGCCATTTCGTCTCGTGTGGGAAAGAAGTCCACCAGCAGCTCTAAGTCAAAGGGCGGAGGAAAGTCCAGCAAGCACCGTTCGAGCAACAAGGGGTAGCCCAGCAAAGGGCGTCAGAGCAAACGTCAGGCAGAAAAGACAGCAGAAGAAGAAGCTTCCGTTCTCCTTGACCTCTACTATGCCAACACACGCGCGTGCGATCGCAAGCAGCGAAATTGCCTCTTCTTCAGAACGTCGAAATAAGTCAGGTAGTTTTCGTACCTAGTACCCCCCTCATCTTGCAAACTTTGTTGCGGCTCGTTCTTGTCGTTGGTGTGGGTAAGTCGCGATTGTCCGGCGCGGTGGTGAGGGATTTCACCGGGGGAGGGGGGCCGGGCCGCCGGGGGGGGCGCTCGGCCGCGCAGCGACTGGGCGGGGCTGCCAAAGTGGGGTATACCTGGTTCGCCACACTCTGGATATCACGTGCTGTCCCTCATCGCTGTCTCTCAGCGTTGTGATAATTACCCCGCTTCTGCTCTGCTGGCAATCTCTGTACGATCCCACTTGACACACACGCTCCAGCAATCTAACATGATAGAGCTACTCAGAATCCTCGAAAAGCTGAACTCCCCACGCCGTGGCTGGCTCAAAAGGGGAGTTCCGGAACCTGTGGAGAATATCAGCGAGCACATGTACCAGATGGTGCTAATTTTGATGATGCGCCCCTGGGTAAGACGAGAAGAACTATTCTGGCACATCTGAAGCTTACAAGCCAATAAGGATGACGAGGCTCAGCGAATGATCGCCATCGAGATGGCAATTGTTCATGACGCTCCCGAAGCTGTTGCCGGAGACGTGATCCCATCCGACAACATGGGCCGAGGTAATCCACTCCGATGGCGGTGTCTCCCACTATCGCTAACAATCAGAAATAGAAACGAAGCGGATACGTAAGGAATTAGGCTTGCAATATCTTACTTCCCTGGCGAAGGAGTCCGGACTAAATACGTTTGCCGATCGTATCACTGGACTCTGGAACGAGTACGAGGAGGGGGTCACCGCCGTTTCCCAGATGGTCCGCCAAGTCGACAAGTTTCAAGCGCTCTCTCAAGCCTACCTTTACTCCTGCCGGTATCCTGGGCTCTCTCAGCTCGTTGACTTCAAAAGCCATCGAAAGGAAATCAAGGATCCCTGGCTTGGTGAAAAAGCAGACAAAATCCTCCGCGCATGGGATGCTGCTGATTCGCGTAGAATATCAGATTTGGTCTTCGTCTTCGTGATGGGCGGACCTGGAGTCGGGAAGGGGACTCAGTGCGAACGAGCCGCGCAACGTTTCGGCTTGAAACACGTCTCTGTTGGCGATCTGCTACGCCGCGAAAAGAGTCTGCCCGACTCTCCATACAATGACTTCATTGGAAAAAGCTTCCGCGAAAACGTGCCAGTGCCACCAGGATTGGTTATGAAGCTCCTCAGTGTGGAGCTTCAAGGGCTTGGTGCAGATGGAAACCGTATGCGTGGGATGATTCTCGATGGGTTTCCACTCAGCGAAGACCAGCTTAACGCATTTGAAGAAGAGGTACGCCAATGCATCAAGTTCCAAGCACAGATCTAACAGGATACTAAGGTATCGCCTCGGTACTCAACCATCGTCATGGAATGTCCAGTCGAGGTCATGCTCCAGCGGTTGACCGAGCGGGCAATGTCATCAGACCGAGAGGATGACGCCCCAGAGAGGATCAACAGGAGGATTAATAGCTTCCGAGCTTCAAACACCGAGCACTTGTTGAAGCGGCTTTCTAAGAACGCGCTCCACAAGGTAAAAACGCCATAGGCTTCCCTGGGAGAGGTTACACTATACTGACAATGTTTCCCACAGATCGATTGTGCCGGTTCCATTGATGATGTCCAGGTCGCGTTCCAGAGCTTCATAGAAGCACTCATGAGAGCGAAGAAAACCAGCTGTGCTAGCTAAGGAGCGAAGAGAAGTCGTCGACAGGAGCCCCAGGCTTCTGATCCAACGCTGACTCTGTGAACATGCCGTCCAGGCTGCCCTCATCAATTTCATCGTATGATATAGCTCTTCTCTCACCGACTGTGTCTAATCAGCCGTGAACTGCAATGTCTCAATTGCTTCTTACCTCGAATGGTAGTCCGGTGTCTCTCCAGTACATCCGCCAGACGAGTTGACAGCTCCCAGAGAAGAAGCTTCCCAACGTAGACGTTCCTACTGATGAGTGTCTGGGCCTGCTCGGGATGACGCCATTTGTACCTCTGCAGAACGTTAGCGGAAGCAACCCCGGATGTGTGCGCAACAACCTACCTCCTCGACATGCAGTGTCCAATACATCAGTCTCCACGTATCCCTCTCTATCGTGTTCAACAAGACAAGTGTAGCGAAGAGAGCGTCGTCCTTTCGATCGACGGCAGGCAATGCCATAGCAGTCTGGAGCATTGGAAGGAGTCGCTGCTCCAGCTCGTAAACGTACAGCTCTAAGATCCGATCCAGCTGATGTTGCAAAACTCGGGGAGCAGGAGTGGTATCAGAAAATGCGCTGGCTTCAATCTGGACCGGGACTCCAATCGCAGCTTGCCAGCCCTTGACAAGAAGCCGGTTCGCGGTCCAGAGCCTCAGGGCACAATTGAGTAGACGCGACTGCTTCGATAAGTGCGGAATGATGGCCTTCAAGACACTGTTGCGGCCGGCTTCTGCAATGCAATGTTGGACGGAACTGCTGACATACTGGGTGAGGGCCTTGGTGCGAAGCGTCCAGGCTGGGTCCAAGCCGAGCGCCGCTGTTGTCACAGATTCCCAGCCTTTTTTGCCTTTGGCCCAAACCGTCATTTGATCATCATTGACCGGTTCGAATCTGCGGCAGCAGACGTTGAGGGAAGGTCCGTTGGGGAAGTGATAGACTGTAACAAAGAATGGATTTTCCCTCCACGCAAGGGTTTCCCATTGGAGGCGGGACCGATACTCTGCATTCTCCCCTACCGAGTTGTTAGAGGATATCTGCCAAGCATTTCCTGAGTGCTTACACTTCTTGAAGATAGGCTCATCAGAAAACAGGAACCGGACATAGAGTGCTCGTGATTTTATGCACCGTTGACAGGCGTTACCCATCATCTCGCACTGGTAAGCATTAGCGCGGTTTTCGATCATGGGTCCTAGTGTGCGTTACCTTCAAATGCCGTGAGATACAAAGCACGCATCGTGAGGCTTCGTGGCGAACGGTGACGTCTCGGGTGCCAACACTGGTCTGCAGGTTGCCTGGAATGGCTTGGATATGAGGCGCATCTGGAATCCCGACGCAATATAGATCGGTGGGAGTCTCGGTGTTTGGAATTGCGCCAGCTACCTGCGCTTGGAGAGTGGGACCATTTGCGGAGCCGAGATAAGTAGATCCGGAAGGCGAGGCGACATCATGATAGACGCCGAACAGGTGAGGACCATGAACGGCGGCCAATTCGAGGAGAGGCAAAAAGACATCTGGGGAAGAGTCGAGAATAGGTTGAGCAGGAGCATTTTGGATCGGCCAGTCGCCTGTGATGGGAGCAAAGCAGGAATGGGCGATAAGAAACCCATTCTCGATAGGGGCGGAAGGAGGAACCGGGTAGAAGTCGTCTGTACAAACACCATTTTCATCGCAAGTGGAGGACGGGATCCAAGTTATCTCGGTCATGTTGCGGGCCTCTGTCAATATGTGAATGGGTATTCGAATTTTTGGCGTCTTTCTGGTTTCCGCGACGTGGACTTTTGGCGGTGCGATTTGGCATGGGCTAGGGATCGGTGATGGTCTTTGTGCTCGACAGATGGGTGGCCGAAGTGGTATTAACCTCCGGGCCGAGATATTCCTCCACCGGGTCACAAACCGCACAAACCAGGGAGCGTACCAGGGTTATGACAAGGCCATATGGAGGTAGCATCCTATAGAATTGCGAGAAGCGTGACCTTCCATCAGCCACCAGCCTGCAGGCAGCCCTCCCCCGATGTCACTGGCCTAGGCCGAGCCTAGCACCCGACCCTGGTTTGTGCGGTTTGTGAACCCAGTAGCTCCCAAATTGGGTCCACAACTTCCAATGCCCCACTCCCCCGAAACAAGCTATCGAATGATCCAATCATCTCCACGAAAGGCAGGAGGGCTCCACAAAAGTCCCACTCCAGGGACAAGCTCGCGAACGCGCCACTCCAGGGACAAGCTCGCCAACGCCCCACTCCAATGACTCCAGGGACAAGCTCGCGAACGCCCCACTCCAATGACAAGCTCGCGAACGTGTCCCGTTGGAACACAGATGCTGCTTAGCGGGAGCGAGGCTTACGCGCTATTTTTAGGCTCTCATTGGTTGCGGAGATAGAAAGGCGGGGTTTAAAGCAATGGGTGGCTCTTCTTCATTGGCTGTGGTGGCTGCGTGCAGGGGCATGCGATATTGGCCGTCAAACGGCTTTTCAGCTGCATGGGACCTTTGCGGCGCTGCAGAGAAGCACGCGTCCAAAGAAGGGCAAGTTCAACCGGTGAGAGCCGCCCGCGTGGGTCCGCATCTCCCATGTCAAAGAAATCCATCCTGGCACGCCTGGCTTCCAATCATGGCTGCCCTGATCTGGATCATTGTCCGTGCCGGTCCACAGCCCCTAAGGAGGGACGCATGCTCTCGCGGACCCTCTTGCACAGCGGCTTCAATCAGGACGTTACCCCCTTCAGCCTGATCAACATTCATTGCATCCAGTCAAGCTGCAGATGTGAATGAGTCAATGTCCCGTCTAATAAATGGTTCAAGGCCCTGTAATCCGTATCAGACAGGATAGAGGGCAGCGCTTGATTGGCGATGATGGGCAGCCTGCGGGGGAGCTGGTCGGTTGAGCTGCAGATCCCGGCAGCACCAGCCCTGCCCCAGGGCAGCACCCAGCCGCAACATTGCAGCCTTTCCCGTATATGAGCGCAGCATGCATGTTCCACATTGTCTCGGCGGCATGCAGTGCACGACGCATCTCCTTTGGCACGTACAAATTGGCCCTCCCTGCGTGAACGTTGCGTGCACTAGCAGATGAACTTGCATACACCCTAGCTGAGTTGTCTCATGAACAGCCGGTTGGTACTGGGTGAGAAGAATGCTTGTTCCTGCATGTTCGGAACAAGACCTGCTGCTCCTACGCTTCCCCCGACTGTTTTGTCTTGCGGAGATTGGCATTCACGAGCCTTCCTGATGGCCGCATCACGGCGCTGTCGGTGGATAATGCAAGCTGATTGGATATCCCCTACTGAACAACTTGCTCATGCGCCTAGTCTCTGCAGATGACTTTCATATCGACGAACCGGAGGATGTTTACGAGGGGCAAACCTTCTACATTTGTGGCAGCTTTGTCTGTCCCAGTTACAAGGACGTCTGCTTGGGCAGCACAATGGTAAAGGTACCCGGCCATGTATGGCGGGAGTGTATTGCTCAGGGAGAAGTCGAGAGCTCCACGCTGCAGCCTCTACATATAAAGGGCGCTATCCAAGTGCTCACCTGCCACACCATTTCCTTCACTGTCGATTCTGAACCGTAAGCAGCAGACTGAGCAGAATATCACAAGGAGTATGAGCACATTCCGATGCACCTGAAGAAGTTACTAAGTTTCACTAGGAAAAGACCCAATACCCACAGCCGGCACGATGGCAGCTTTCATTCCCATAAAGCCAGTTGACGCTGTTAACTGCCCCACCTGCGGTTACAACAACATCTCCGGAGCTAAGACTTGCGCCGGAACGAAGGCAGATGGAACCACATGTGGCAAGGAACTCCCAGTTTCTGTTCCAGTCAAGTGATTGCCCCTACCTTTGTTGCATGCATCAATCATCCTCTAACAGTTAAGCCAGGTAATTGGACCAGTCAGCCCTCCCCGGAGAGTCTCCAGTGGGTAGGGCTTGGGAGAAATGGCAGCACTTGAATGGGAACAAGCAAGCTAGATAGACATTGAAACCAATATGGAAACTTTCCATGTTTCCCACTGCCGATGATTTGGCCTTTCTTGCCCGTGTTGCCTTCGACGCCTGCGATACCAGCTGGATTCGTCGTTGATGCCGACAGAAGGACGACCTCCTCCTCTTGTGTTCTGGAAGGGACTTCAGCATCTTGCGATGCAGCCATGCTATGTTTGCCGGATTCAGACCACCACCACCTTCCTCGAGGCTCTCCTGTTGCCGGAAATCGACATGCTACGCAGCATTGAGGCGGCTCTCGCTAACACCCGAGTGGTTACCGTCGTACGCCATCCAACCAGTTGATCGGTTGCAAGGAGAGGTCGAAATCCAGGGTGAAAGGCAGGCGGGGGGTGGGTCGGCTAGGTACAGCACACAGGCCATCTTTGCATGGCTCACGTTAACTTGTCTGGGTCGAAAGTGGCTGCTGGCCAGTGCGGGAAACAGTCAAACAGCAGGGGAGGCCAAAAATCCGCCTGCGGCACACTAGCAAATTCCGGGTCGTCGAGTTAAGCCGAACCGAAGTTCCACCGCGCAGGCAAAACCATTCAGGTCGGCCAGTTCTCGTCTCACAGGACTCTTCTCCAAACAACACTCGTCTCTCATAGCTTCTCTTTTAGCTAACGTACTTTGTCTACGCTTTGCCTCATCCACATACGCGACGGACAATGCACCTCGACCATCCTGTTAACCAGTCGCTCCAACAAATCGATGAGAACTCCTGGCTCTTTGGGGACCGGATCCTCCTTACACGGCAGGCCTCGCCTCCGCCTGACTGCCCATCCTGGGGGGATGGCAACGGCCTTTACTACGTCGTTTCCGAGCCGCCCAGCCCTCTGCCTCCGTGTCAACCGTTGCCAGCGGAAAGCCACATCCAAAAACTCTATGACGCAGGCGGCGTGTCGGCGGTTTGGAGGATGGGTGATGCTATCTGCAAAGCCAAGAAATACCCCGATCCGAATATGACGTGGGAGCACGTCACGTTG
The DNA here is from genome assembly GCA_023628475.1 of Chaetomiaceae sp. PF1801. Lineage (NCBI taxonomy): Eukaryota > Fungi > Ascomycota > Sordariomycetes > Sordariales > Chaetomiaceae > Chaetomiaceae sp. PF1801. The sequence continues at coordinate 17,703 of JAMAKQ010000196.1, forward strand.
GATCACCTCCAGAACAAATGCCCGCTTGGACAGCTCAGCTTTGCCGTCCCAAAGGTCATCCACCATGCGCAGAGCAAGGATCGTTACTTCATCATCCAGAGCCGTATACCTGGCGAGACGCTTGCCGAGGCCTGGCCTTCGATGGACGAGAGCACGAAAGAGTACTACGTCTCACGAATCGCGGGCATCTGCACGGAGTTGGCAGCTTGGATAGGCAACGGCATTCATGGTGTCGACGGGCGGAATCTGTCAGATCTCTATCTCACTCCTCTCCACGGCATCGAAGACATGAGTCCCCAAAATCTCCTCAGGAACTGCGCCAATTTTGGGATGGATTGTTCCAAGTTCGTCTTCTACCATTGCGATCTAGGGCCCGGCAACATAATAATAGATCTTGGAGAGGGGTCTCTTGGTGTGGTGGATTGGGAAATGGCTGGGTTTGTTCCGCTGGGGTGGATAAGGACAAAAGTCTGCGTTTCAAGCGGATTGGACCTCCCTGGTGACAACGACGACTCGAGACAGGATTGGAGGAGGCGGCTTCAGAGACGATTAGGGCAGGACGGCTTTCCCGAAATCGCGGATCGGTGGATGGCGTGGTTTATGAATGATGGAAATCAAGAAGCGAAGTAGCGCAGGCGTACTTGTTGCAGTGGAAAGGAGAGAACACCCTGGCCTATATAGAGGGATTGGAAAGGGTAGGAGGGAGAACAAGGGCGAGGAGCCGTGCTGCCCTGCTACTCAGGGGGTTGACGGCGAAGGGGGCGTTGGTGTAGAGCTGGAGACGAAGCAACGGCTGGTGGATTTATATTTCTACGGCACAACCACTGGAATGGAATCATTAGTTGTCGAGTGGAACAGGCAGGCCTGAAGGTCGCGCGAGTGAAAGCTGACCTCCGCGAGGGAAATGGTGGGGTGGCCCTGGGCGTTCTGGCACGGCATAATGCGGGGCACTCCACATCTCACTGGCCAAGCCTCCTAAAGGTGGGACGTGCAAGTGCATAAGGGTTGTCTTCGTCGAGAAACAGGCATTGCAGGAGACGGAGGAGAAGCAACACGAAAGAGGTATTACGATGCACAACAAGGAGGGTGCACCACCCTCCTCTCCTGACCGTGTTCCTCCTTCATCTCTCTCAAGCCGGTGTGACGCGCGGTCCATATCAGACCAACACCATCTCGACCCAGTTTATTGATTGGCCTGATTCAGGTGTCTGTCCATCTCCCAACCCTCCCTGACATACCCGCTCTATGGGATGCACGCCGATGAGGGACCCGGGAATACAGCGACGACCCTCCTCACTCATTTGTGCTACCCCTTCCGTGCCGTTCCTCCCGTCCCGATGCTCACCGGCGTGCCCTCCTCTTCCCACCCGCAGGCTGATTTGGAGTTCCCCGACCTCCCCGCTGTAGGTTTTTCCTGTGTCTCTTCGGTTTTGGAGCCTGACTCTGCGGCTTCTGCATCGAAGGCACCGTGGGACTTATGTTGCTCTGCACCTCGTCGAACAACTTCTTAGTCCAGTCGAAGACGTGGTCATATGCGAAACCCTTCGCTTGAAAGAGGCGACGAAAAAGTTGGCGAAGGTATGAGTAGTCCGGCCTGTCCTCGAAACGCAGGCGCCGGGTATAGTCGATGGACGTAGCGAATTCTCCGGGGAGAAAGCCATTGCAGAGCTCCTCGCCCGACAGGCTCTCCTTCTTTTCCTTGATCAGTCTGTCCTTCTCCTCCTTGGCGGCCTTCAGACCCTGCCACGGCAATGATCCGCGTGCGAAATACACGAAGACGTACCCGAGGGACTCCAGGTCGTTTCCCCAAGACTGTTCTTCCTGCGCGTTAGCAAGCGGACGAGTAGCAGCGTGGTAAGGCACCTACCGCGGCCGTTGTGATTGTTGATGCTTGCGTACCGTGTGGTGCCGCCAAGCGGGAGGCCTTTCACGTCCTTGCGACACTCGGCGTCGGTGGACTCCTTGGCGAGGCCAAAATCAATCGTGTACAGAGTGTTTCCCTGCCTGCCGATCCCCATCAGGAAGTTGTCCGGCTTGATGTCGCGGTGGAGGATGCCCTTCGAATGGATGTATTCGATCCGAGAGATCGCCTGGTCGGCGATGAGGAGGATGGTTTTGAGCGAAAGTTTTCGGCCGCAGTAGTTGAACAGATCCTCGAGCGACGGGCCGAGGGCGTCGAGAATGAGCGTGTAGAAATCGCACTCCTGCCCATACCAGTGTACCCGCGGGATGCCGACCCCGCCGTTCAGCGCCTCGTATGTCTCCTTCTCGCCTCGGAGCACCTCAGGATTATCTCGAACGAACGTGAGCTTTATGGCGACCTCCTCGTTCGATGACAGATCGGTCCCTGCCCGGTCAGCGACAGCTGAAGCAACGAGAGACAGCGCCGTACCGGAATAGACGAGGCCGAAGCCTCCCTCGCCGATCTTGCGGTCAACGCGATACCTGTTGGTGATGCTGTAACCAACCCTCGAGCGTGTCTAGGCAGGTCGCTGCCGAGTCTCGGGCGCTTGCCTCAGTGTTGAGCATACGTTGCAGGATGTCGATTACGCCGTCCGGCTCCCGACCGTTCGTCTCGTCGACAATTGCTTTGCACCACCATATGCCCATCCCGTGTCCGGGATGTGGCAGCCGATATGCAAGCTCCAGGATGACGACTGCAAGTGACCAGATGTCCACTGCAACTGTGTGTCCACGCGCCCGCGAATCGGCTTGTATCTCGGGGGCGGCGTACGTCCAGGTGCCGCAGTGTGTCTCAAGGCTCCCCTTCTTGGCGAGGCCAAAGTCTGCGAGCTTGACGTGGAGGGGATCACGCTGTCGGACCAGGATGTTGCCCGGTTTGAGATCACGGTGTGCGATCGGCTCGCGTCGGCCGTGAAGGTATACCAATGCCGATAGACTCTGGCGGAATATGTCCAGGCCCTCGGCAAACGAAAAACGGCACCGGCTGTTCTCGTCGCAGAGGTTCCCGAACTCCATGTACTCCATATACAAGCTCGGCTGTGGCGCGATATTCCAATAGCATAGCCGAACAATGTTGTCCTGTGAAGCGTTAGCTCGGAGACCAGTAGGCGTATTACATCGGACATTCTTACATGCTGTACACTCCCCATAATGGCAATCTCCCTCTCCCAACGATGTTTCTTGTGGCCATCGCCTGCAGGCGTCTTGCACGCGTAGTCCTCCCCAGTGCTGACGTTCCAGTATCGGGTCACCACCCCGTACTTCCCTCTCCCGATCAGACCCCGATTGATGAGAATCAGGCGGTTCCCGGGAGTGTGGGCTGCCGTGTTGCGCTCTGTGTGCGGACCACTCTGAAGACGCAATGCGCCGAAAAGCGTGTCCGAATCGGCCGCGCCGCCGAGGAACCGTTCAACGTTCCTGATATACTCCAACGAAGTGGGATTGTGAGGCGCAACGACAAGCTGGAATTTGCAATACTGACTTGGCTGCACGACGAGGCGTTTGCTTTCGTAGGGGACAGCGAACCCTGCAACGATCCAGTCGAAACTGCTGCGGGCGCGTTTGCCATGGCCGTCATACGTTACCATAGTTCCCTCGGTCGAACCGAGGTCTCGAACCACAAGGCGGTAACACTTGTCGCTGAAGTCGTTCCGGAACGTGAGCGCAAAATGCCGCCGGCTGATCCCCCGGATGTTGGGGAGAACAACGTCGGCCGTGTCTGGGTCTTTGCCGAACACAAAACCGGCCGAAGCACGAGGTCCGTCGCTGAACCTCAGTTCAAGACGGGGCTTGCTGGGCTGGCATCGTATGTTTTGTAGCGTAATGCATCGCTGTGGTCGTCGCTGTAGTTACCCATCGCGGTCACTGCCGTAGTTATGGGCCTAAATTGCATTTAGAATGGCATTCTATTTGGCCAACCTTGGATTCATCTACATTCTAGCCCTCGCCGGTGCCCGTTGGCCAGCTTCGCGGAGCTTACGGCTCGCCCGAAGGTGCTTGCAGAAGGCATCCAACGACCGGCTCGCCTGCCTCTGGTCCGCCGCCACGGCATGCATCGCCGAGATCTCGGCGATGCGCCGGGACTTGCTTATCCGCCGGATCTCCCGGATGACTTCGAGGCGGAGAGAGTACCACTGCACCTCCGATCGCCGACCGGCTCGCCACCGGCTTCCCCACCGCGCATCGAGTGCCGAGACGGCTGGTTGCCCCGGCAAGCCAGTCATCCACTCCTGCCAGAGGGCTTCAACGGTCTTGATGGCCCTGCTCATCCGGTACTGAGGCGGGGTCTCTTCGGCGCCGGGGGGACGGAGGTCGAAGTCGTCTTCTGCCAAACCTGGCTCGAGCTCGAGGTCTGGCATTGTCACCGTAGCCCCAGCCAGTGCCGGCGCTGGCTCTGGTGCTGACGCTGGCGCTGGCCCTGGGCCTGGGCCTGGCCCTGGCCCTGCCTCCGGTAGCCGGATCTGGAGCGTAGCTTCGGCGAGAGCCCGCCGGAGATGGCTAGTATAACTGCTTGTAAGCCGGGCTTCCAGCCCAGCGATCTGGGCGGTTAAAGCGGCCGTTGCCTCTGCGAGCTGTGCTGTGTGCCGCGCCTCTGCCGTCAACAGATGCTCCGTAAACTGCGGGAGCGCCTGTGTCAGCAGCGTAAGCCGGTCCGGCTCCTCGTTGCCGTCAGCCCGGGCAAGCACCCGGCGGGTAAAGGGCCGATATTCGGGGTGCCGGAAGACTGGGTGGTTCCATACCGGGCTTGTAGGGAATCGGTCGATCAGGAACGCCGAGTCTTGGAGGACTACCTCACGGAGGTAGGCAAGGAGGTTGACCGTACCAGTACCGGCGAGATCTTTCGGCTTCCGGGCACCCCCAACCCACTGGTCTGACTGGTATGCCACAATCCCATCGAGTCGATGGGATTGCCGCCGTCGCCGCCCATTGGCCCGGGGCCCCCCCGT
>JAMAKQ010000197.1:0-22203 GCA_023628475.1 Chaetomiaceae sp. PF1801
GTGCCCTGTCAGGCGCGCGCAAGACCCACAACCTGCAGCCCGGGCCACCCACGTGCTCCAGCATGTGACCACGGTGGTCAGCGCCGTGCCGTCACATCACCCCCCCCCCCCCCCCCCCAAAATAAGGCTGTGTCCTCACAGCTTCCTCCGCCGACGTGTCTTCGTTGGTCCCTCCTTCAATGCATCCTCTGGAAGATCGTCTTCCTCGCAATCCTCCTCCAGCAAGTCCTCTGCTGCCGCTTTTTCCCATTGGGAGAGCCTTTTTGGTGGCCCCGCTGCCATAGGGTGCTCCTCGTGGAACTTCCGGACCACCTGCGGTGCGTTTTTGAAGTTGCGAGCCGGGTACCATACAGAGTCTTTGTCAAACTCCACCCATTGTGCCCTGTATTGCAGCCTCCCTCGGTTGAGTCGTGACGCCACAAGCTTCTCTACTCTCCATTCCAGTTCCCCATTGATCTCCTCAGGTGGCTCTAGGACCAACTCCTGCCCTGGAAGGGGGTCGGTCGGGGCCCTGCGGAGGCGGTCCGCATGGAAAACAGGGTGGATTTTCCAGGTCCTTGGCAGTTCTAGCTTGTACGAGTTCCCTTGCTTCGCCAGGATCTTCCATGGCCCTGTGACAGGGTAATCGAGCTTGTCGCTGGGCCTGTCGGTCTGCCATTGGCCCTTGGTCAGCATAACCATATCCCCTACCCCGAAATCTTCCGGCCTTCGGTGCTTGTCAGCCTGCCTGCGCTGCGCCTCCTGTGCCCTCAGCATGTTCTCCCGGGCTACTTGGACTGCCTCGTTGATCCTTGTTGCAAAGGTTTGGGCTTCGGTTCGGCTCAGTTCCTCTGCGGGCGATGCGAACTCTCTTGTCCTCTCCTCCCAATCGTAAGACATCCTGGGGATGACCCCCTGTTCCACCTCGAATGGTGCCAGCCCAGTGGATTCGTGGGGGAGGATCGCCTGTGCGAAATCCATTGCAGGGAGTAGGTCGGACCAGTCGTCCTCCGGGAGTATCCCCAGCTCCTGTTTCTTCTGTCGAATCGCCTTGCTCACTGACGCGATGCTGATCCAGGTGGCCGATTCCATCCGGTGCCTGTGTCGTCCGCTGCGTGCCAGCATCTTCCCCATCGCTACAGCACTGATCAGTGCTGCCTTAACCTTCCCTTCTAGTTCCGGGGGCCGGGATCCGTCCGGGGTCTCTGCGTAGTCGCCTTCGCCGTCGTCCCAGCTGACTTCCAGCTGCTGCTGCACTGTAATCGGTGCCGTAGGCTCCGGCTCAGCCAGTTGCCGCTCCATCTTCCGGTACCCATCAGCGGCATCCCACCGCCAGGTCAGTCCTCCATCAGTGTGGCAGGCGCGTGGCGGCGCATTGTCATCGCTCTGACCTTCTAACAGTTCCTTTTTATATACCCTCCGACCTGCGTGCATTGAATCGCACGGGTCGGCGGGTTCCCGGAGGGATCCATCGTCCTCCTCCTCGTTCGTATATATCTCTTGAGAAATCGTCTCGAGAGCTGGTTCTTCGCACTGCTTGTTTGCCTCGGTCTTCGTTTCCGGACCTGGGTCGGGTCTAGGGTAGCAACCCTGGGCCGCAGTTCGTTTCAGGATGCTCTGGGGGTGCCGCTGACTCCTCTGGGCCCGCTGGCGCTCATCCTGGGCTTGGATCGCCCTGTCCCGGCGTTCCGCATCGCTCTGGTGTTGAGGGTTGGGCTGCTTAGGAAGAATTTCGGCGAACGGTATCTTGATGACCCGGGCAATGGTGTCGTCTCGTGCCCTGTTGGGCGGCCAAATTACTCGTCGGTGGCGCGGGTCCAGCAGGAGCCCGTGTACGTCGGCCCAAATCCGGCCCAGGATCAACTGGTGTCCCGGCCCAAGGTCCACCTCTAGGAGCGGTGCCTTCGGTTCGACCCGTCCGTCCACCCACAGGTCGGCAGCCACAACAGTGTCGATGGACCGCCCAGCTTTTCCTTCGTAGTTGGTAACAGGCACGTCACGCCCCAACGGCTACCGTTCCAAGCCCAATTTCCTTCCAATTCGCTGTATCGCCTTTCTGTCAACGAAGGCGTACCCATCGGCTCCCGTGTCAACGAGTGCGGTGATCTGAATTCCGATTCCATTGCTAGCTAAAGTGCAGGGGATGGTGAAGCTCGGCCCCCCAATCAGCTTGCGGAGGTCGAGGTTGACTACAGAAAGTCGCAGGTCGTAACACTGCCCCGGAAGGGAGGCTGATTCCTCCGGGGTCTTTAATTTTCCGAGCTCTGGGTTGTGCTCTCAGTGGCCGCACCTTCGTCGCTGGCCTTGGCGGCCCGTGTCTCCAGCTTCTTGATTTGTGCGGCGATTCGCTTGGGGCAGTTGAACTTGGTGTGGCCTACTTCTTTGCAATAGAAGCACTTGCCCGCCTCCTTCAGTTCTTCGCGCTCCTTGTCGCTCAGAGCGGGGGTGCCCGTCGCGGCGCTCCTGCCTCGGCTGCCGCCTGAGGGGCCTGGACTGCCCTCCTTGTCCTTGTTCCCAGGCTTGCTTGCACCACGGCCAGTGCCGCCAGAGCCTATCGTGCCGCCTTGCTTCTCCTTCAGCTTGTTAGCCATTTCGTACTGCAGGGAGAACTGGTGACCGAGTTTCTGGTACTCGTCGAAGTCGACCATAGGGTTGATGTAGTCGCGGGTCATCCCCAGTTGCAACCGGATCGTCAGGCGCTGGTGGAACTCCCTCTTCCACTCGCTCTTCGGCACCTGTGCCTTGTTGGCCAATTGGTGGAATTGGGTGCAAAACTCGCGGTAGGTGCCGAGGCTCTTCATAGTCAGGTCCTGGAAGTCGATCTTGGCGCGCGACAGCTCGGTCGGATCAGTGTAGTAGTCCTTCAGCCACTGCAAGAGCTGTTCCACGGTGGTGATTTCCTCGCTTCCAGCACCTTCGCCCAGCAGTGGCTCGAGTGCCTCCATTGCCCCGCCGCCGATGTACGAGACTGCGTAGCCGAACTTCGCTTCCTCAGTGGGGAACAGGTCGGCATTGCCCTTGAACTTGCGCAGGAGGGCTGACTTCCAGACTGTAAACTTAGGGGACTTGCCGTCGGTGAACTTCTCGGGCTCAGCAATCTTTGCGGTCTTCTAGGGTCGAGAGCGCTCGGTGCCGGTTTCGACGCTCGGCCAAGGGTCTTCGGGGTCGGAGGTTGCCGCCCTTGCCTGTTCCGCACGGTCACGGCCACGCACAGCCCGGATAAGGTCCTCCTTCAGGTTGTCAACCTCCTCTGCAAGCTCCGAAACCTGCCGGTTGCGCTCCTCCAGGGTCTTCTAGAGCTCGTCGAAAGACTCCTTTATATCCTGGAGCGGAGTCTAGAGGTCCTCTCGCTGCGCCTCCAATTCCCGAGCCCGCACAAGCACCCCCTCCAGGAATTGCTGCTGCACGGAGTGCACGTAGTGCAGGTCGCCAATCACGCTGAGGGCAGCGTCACGCTGTGCCAGGATGTGCTGGACAGTTGCCTTCAGGTCGCTGGGTTCTCGTTTGACGAGATCGTCCACTGTAATTGTAGTCGGTTCGTCTGACTCGTCGTCCTAGTTGTCGTTGATAACCAGCGGCTGCTTCTCTAGCTGCTCCGTCCGACGGTTTAGGCTATCCTCGAGTTGACGGGTTGTAGCGAGCCACTGGGCGATCTCTTCTGTAATGCCGGGCAGCGGGAACGGGATCTCCTTCCGCTGAATGAAGGCTACTGACTCGCGGCTACGGGCTTGTTTCGGGAAGTCCTCCAAGAAGGTGCGGTCGGCCCCCCGACCACGGTTGTTCTCGATGTTCCAGCAGGCCAAGTCGGCTACACTAGCCTTCCCTTTGCCTTTCGAAGGCATCTTGGGTGTTCCAATCGGGTCTCGAGTTGGGTTCTTGTTTCCGCGCGGGGAATGCGGCATCGATTCTTCTAGGCCCAGGCGGGTCTTTTTCGCTAGGATCGCTTGTCCATCAGGGTCTTCCTGGCGCTGTCTGGCCAATCGGTTCGTCTTGCGAGTCGGTCGCAGTGGATTTGTCGCAGCCAGCCGTCTTAGCTCTGTCGGATTCGGGATTCGTGGATATTGTGTCGCCGTCGCCGGCCGTTGGGAATGACAGTTGATGTAGTGTCACGGCGAACACTGATCACAGAAGGGCGATGCCTCGTAACAGTGCTCAATTAACGAAGACATCAACTGTAAGGAAGGAAAAGAGGAAATCGCGCTCTGTGCGGGGCGCGCCAGCGGGTTTTGTGGCTCAGCCTTAGTCACGTGCCCTGTCAGGCGCGCGCAAGACCCACAGCCTGCAGCCCGGGCCACCCACGTGCTCCAGCATGTGACCACGGAGGTCAGCGCCGTGCCGTCACAACTATTATAGACTTAACTAAAGGTTACTAATCGCTATAGCACCTAATACTCCTACTCCTACGCTCTAAGCCCAAGCTGCTAACGCTGGCACTACTATGACGATAGCCTAGATCTAGTACCTGCTCGAGCAGACCAACACCCGTATCGTCTAACTCGAGCGCGAGAATGCTGCTCTTCGTAGCTACGGCACTAAGGCCAAGATAGAAGCACCCTTTAAGTTTGGAGGAGAGAGAGAAGGACTCTCTAGATAGCTTGTCTAGATAAGGGCCTATCTTCTCTACTACGAGAAGCGTTTCGTCAACGAAGCCTAGAAAGTTGGCTACGCCGCATCCCGTCTCGAGGGAAAAGCACTTCGATAGTTCGAACCGACCTTCAAGGACTATCTAGAGCACGACGATAAAGATAGGGAGGACTTTACCAAGGAGATTTTCAATCGATACACCAAGTTCGAGGAGGAGATCCGCAAGGTGTTTAGAGATACTAACGAGAAGTTGTACGCCTAGAAGCGACTCGCTAGGCTACGCTAAACCAAGTTCGCCGCAGCCTACGCTATCTAGTTCTAGCAGGACTTACTCCGTACTAAGATCAACGAGGAAGGCCTAATACAACTGTTCTATAACGAACTTAAGGAAGAGGTTAAGGATGAGCTATACAAGCTAGACTAACCTAACACCCTCGACGAGTATATCGCTATAACGATCTAGATTAATAATCGCTTGTACGCGCGCAAGTAGTAGCGCAAGGGCAAGAACGGCGTACCCTAGGCGTACAAGGCGAACGACAAGAAGAAGCGTCACTACCCTAGCACGTCCTACGGTACGTACACTAGTGCTATAGACGTTAACGCTACCTAAACCTAGGGAGTAGGGAGGAAGAACGCCGCTAAGGACAAGACTAGCGTTACCTGCTACAACTGCGGCAAGAAGGGACACTTTAAGAGGGAGTGCCGCGGCCTAAAGAAGGACTAGAAGCTAGTCCTAGGACGGGAAACCGCCACTATCAACAAGAATATACGATTTGTCGAAGTTATAGCTACTAGCTACTTGTAGAAGGATCTCGAGTATAGCATCGATCGAGCGAAGGATTATCCGCCGGACTATAACACTAACGACAATATACGACCACCCCTACAACGTAACACTTAGATTATAGTACGCGATATCGATAGTGTAGAATCCATCGACAGCGTAGACGATATACGCTACGAGCTACGCTAGATTACCGAAAGAGCAGCGCGCGAGAACATTCGATAGATAGCTTAGCGATAGATAGAATACCTAGATAGGGCCGATAGCGATATAGGCCCTAGTCCACTTAAGGCGACACTACTCGGCGACAATGCGAAGTAGGAGAAGCTCGACATCGCCTATCTGCAAGATAGGATCTACGATCTTAAATGCTAGGTCGATTAGTACTAACGATATAGATAGCGCAACTTCGATAGGCCGATAGTAGAAATATAGGGTGATATAAACCTATACGAAGTCCGTATCTTCGAGATCAAGTACAACGACGTATAGAAGTACGCTCGTATATACAACGAGGTACTACTCTTATAGGAGAAATACTAGTAGAGACACTAGTACATTAGCATCGGCCGGACTATAGGCGAGGTCAAGGCGGCAGTGCTAGATAGGGAAGCAGCACTAGTAATAGGAGATATATAGCGATTAGCACTAATATAGAAGGACTATATCTAGGTTCTATAGTTCTAGTACATTACTAATAGCTATTCCTATTACTTTAAGGAGAAGTTTAACTACGATTATTAGCTAGTTAGGAGGATAGATTAGCAAGGACAACCGATCGCTATCCTCTAAATATTCGACTAAGGCTAAAGATATATCGACGACCTATAGTACATCGCTAAGGTACAACTAGGAACAGTTCGCGTATAGCTACTTAGAGTATAGCCACTAGCATGCTAGATCTAAGACTAGTGGGATTTGTATAGGAATGCGATATGTGTTAAGCATATAAGGAAGAAGATCGCTAACTTCTACAAATGATAGATCCAATAAGCGGAAGCACCTAAGCTACGGATTAGGAAGAGGAGGGCATTAGACTCCTAGTAGGAAGCCGAGAGTTGGCAATAGCTCTGGGAGTGCTGTACGCTAGATGCTAAAGGTATAGAGTTGGAAGGGGACGCCTCTCTAACATTTAGGATGGAGTTAGGAAACGGCTCTAGGCCCTTCGAGAGGCCCGTCAACGCTTAAACCTACAATAGAAGCGACAAGCCGCGCAGTGTAGAAAGAACTAGCGCAGACGATAGGCCTACTATAACCTTCTAGCGAGCGTATACGAAGTAGCTACTATTTACAACGACCGACTAGATAATAGACTCTAGGTTACAATACACTAGAAAGGATTCTAGGTACTCGCATTAGTAGATAGAAGATCATAGCTCGACCTTATCTCACTTAAATTCGTCAATCGACTTAGGATCCTATAGAGGATTAAGGACAAGTCATTCGTCGTTAAGGGACTATTCGATATATAATAGGTTCGACGAGAGATAGAACCACTCGACATTGAGGTAGAAGGGAAAACTACCTAAGTAGTGTTCGATATCGTAGATATAGGACTAAAGAAGGATATAATTCTTAGACGACTATAGTATAACAAATACGACCTAGACATCCGTTGGAAGGGAGGTAGCTACCTGCGGCTAAGACAACTCTCGCTATATCCGACCGACGAGATAGGAAAAGATAGTGCACGATAGGAGCTACGGACAGGCGGTACGCGAGATAGCGCGTTGCCTACGGGCCTACCGCAGGAAGCGAGTAGTAGTAGGAAGACTACGACGCGATCCGGAAGAGGCGGTATACGACGCGACTAGAGACAACGAGCGAGCTAGGAAATCGCTATTATCTCGATCGACAAATATAGATAACTCGAATTCTAGGAATAGGTCACTAGATTCGAGGCGGCATTTATTATAGCTAGATACGACAAGTTCTCGTACTACGATAGTACGAGGAAGGACGACAAGATAGGACAGATCCTAGCGGAGTACTAGGGACACCTAGCGTTCGAAGCAAAGTATATAGAAGGGTTACTAGATCATGGACCTTACGATTACGAGATTAAACTTAAGGACGGCGCCTAATTGAAGTTCTTTAAGGTGTACTATACTAATAAGAAGCAAGATATAGAACTTCGAAGGTACTTCGAGGAGAACCTTCGACGAGGATACATTCGACTATCGACATTACTAGCGAGCTACCTAGTCCTATTTGTTCTAAAGAAAGATAGAAAGCTATAGATATATATAGACTATCGACAATTGAATGATTAGACGGTTAAGAACTAGTACCCACTACTATTGATCTCTCGACTTAGGGATTAGTTAACTAGGGTATAGTAGTTTATACGTCTCGACCTACCTACGGTATATGTATACATTAGGATCAAGGAGGGTGATAAGTAGAAGACGGCGTTTTGAACTCCTTATAGGCACTACGAGTATCTTGTTATGCCGTTCGGATTGACTAACGCCCTAGCAACTTTCCAAGCAGTCGTTGACTACGCAATACGACCATTCCTCGACAGATTCGTAGTTTACTACCTCGACAATATCCTTATCTTTTTAAAGACACTCGAAGAATATAGACAATATATAAAGTAGATGCTCGACGCACTATATACGTAGAAGCTCTTAGTTAACATGGACAAGAGCGAGTTCTACGTTAAGAAAACGGTCTTTCTAGGCTTTGAGATTTCGCTAGGAAAGATACGTATAGAACCTACAAAGATCGAGGCTATTAGGACTTGGCTAAGGCCGGAAAACACGATAGAGGTCTAAGGATTTATCGGATTCGCTAACTTCTACTAAATGTTTATTAAGAACTTTAGCGATATCGCGCGGCCTTTGTACGATCTGACGAAGAAGGACGCCGAATTTAAGTGGATAGAAGAATATAAGCAAGCCTTCTAGAGGATCCGCGACGCGATCGCCGCCGACCCTATACTTGTATTGCTAGATCTAAGGAAGCCTTTTGAGGTCGAAACTAATATATTAGACTACGCTATTGGCGGACAACTAGGACAACGAGATGAGAATAGCAAACTTTATCTAGTTGCATTTTTTTCGAAGAAGCTAGTTAGACTATAGTTCAACTACCTGATCTACAATAAGGAGCTGTTAGCTACTATCGAGGCTTTTAGAGAATGGAGACCTTACCTTAGTGGCATAATATACCTAGTTTAGATATATACGGATTACAAGAACCTTCGATACTTTACCTTCACTAAGGAGCTCAACGGACGATAGACCCGATGGTTAGAATTCCTGTCCGAGTTCAACTTCGTTATCTACTATAAAAAGGGCTTAGAGAACGTACGAGCGGACGCGTTGAGCCGACGGCCGGATTATTTCGAAAACGACACTAAAGAATCGCTACTACTCTTTCTCGAGCAATAGGACGGATCACTTCGATACGCTTCCTAACTAGTGGAAGATTGCGACGACGCTATACTTCCCTAACCGCGAGAAGATCTCGATACGCAGAGCTACGCTTCTAGACCGTAGGGTAGCCGTTACGACGCTAGCAGCCCTTAACTATATAAAGATCGCTGCGTGGATACCCCTACACATTTAGAAGAGATTAGAGTAGTCTTCAAGGAACAGCGACTAGGGCAAGTTAGCTATAAGACGGACGATAAGCAACGTAGACTTATCTAGGAAATCTATAAGTCGAAACTTAGAGGACATATAGGAATCGCTAAGACGATCGCTAAAGTCAAGCAACACTACGACTTCCTAGGATTGTGGAATAAGGTTGTAGAAGTTATTAGGAATTGCGACACTTATAGTAAAGCTAAGACGGTACGATACAAGCCGTATAGACTCTTACAACCTTTGCTAGTTGCGAAGCGACTATAGAGCTTAGTGACGATGGACTTTATTACCAAGCTGCTATCTTCTAAGGATCCAACGACAGGGGTTGAATACGACAGCATCCTTACTATAGTCGATCGACTTACCAAGTAGGTATAATTCATCCCTTATAAGGAGATATAGTTTGTAGAACAACTTGCGGACATTGTCTTCTAGCACATTGCATTAGTTTACGGATAGCTAGAGGAATGGATTACGGACCGAGATACCAAGTTCGTCTCGAAGTTCTAGCAGGCGCTAATGACACGCCTAGGAACTAGAAGCAAGCTTTTAACAGCTTACTACCTGTAGACGGACGGATAGATAGAACGACTTAACTAGATTGTAGAGTAGTATCTTCAATACTACGTCAATTTCTAGTAGGACGATTAAGTTATGTTGCTACTAATAGTACAACTTGCGTACAACACTATACCTACGGAGACTATAAAGGTATTACCGTTCTTTGCGAACTACGGCTACAAAGCGGATTTGCGCTAGGGACCGGATGTTATATTGCTTAGAGCTAAAGTTAAGGCGAACTAGATATATATACTATACGCGATACTTAAGGAAGAACTCGAGTTTGTTAGAGATAGGATAAAACAACATTACAACAAACATAGGCTCGAGGGTCCTTGCCTAGAGAGGGGAGATAAGGTCTACCTCATTTTACGGAATCTTCGTATAAAACGACTAAGTAGAAAGCTAGACTTTAAGAAGATTAGACCATTTAAGATCGACGAGCGAATTTCGGTATCCAACTACCAACTATCACTACTAGCTACAATAAGGCTAAAGACGAACGTTTTTTATATTTCGCTTTTAGAACTAGCACTATAGAACGTACGGCTCGTATATAACATCGACGTAGAAGATAAAGAAGAGGAATAGAACGTCGAAGAAATCCTAGATTTACGAATTACGAACGGATAGATGGAATACCTAATCAAATGGTTGGACTTCGGCCTAGAAGACAACTCTTAGGAACTAGCTACGAACCTCTACTGCCCTAAGAAGCTTGAGGAGTTCTATTGGAGGAACCCCGATCGACCCTAGACGACCTAGCAACCGCGGCGATACCGTAGGATAAGGAACTAGATAGACGAGTTAGCTCCTATACGAAAGGAGAAGAAGGAGGAGAAGCGAACCTTTGATCTACTAAGAACGACGGACCGCTACCGACAAGCCCGAAATCGGCTAGCAAGGAAGGCTCTAGCGGGACCTTAGGATAAACGGAATCCTATAGGGGTATAAACGATAGCGATAGACGAGGAGGGGTGATCGAAGGCGTAGAAGGATTGGTCGAGGCCTCTAACGCCGCTAGTGCTTCCGTCTCTTCGCGCTTAACCTGTTCTAACTCCTCGATCGTGTCGATACCCCGCGATATCGCCCGAGCTATTTTCTCAAACTACATTCGCTTCTATTTCCTTAAACGATCTACCTTCGCTATTGCGGCCGCTAACTTCGCCTCGGCACTCTCTATCTACGACTCTAGCTTGTCGTACTAGGAAACGATGTAGTTGAGTTGTTAAATAGTAACGCCCTAAGCATTATAGTAGGACTCGTAGGCCCGTACGCACTTGTAACATGCGGACGAGACGGAGGAAGCAGACCGACACTTAATGTAAGAGACGAGCAACACGTAGGCGAGGCACAAGGCGCTGCAAATGCTACTCAATTCTGCTAATCGAAAGTTAAGGAAAGGAAGGAGAACATTCAAGTTGCGCGTCTATACTACGACAAGGTGAGTGGGTGTTACTAGTCCTAATGCGGTAGGCTAGGTTGAACCCTAACCCTACGCACCTTTCCTTACAACCCCCCCCTCCTAAAAAGCTCGCCTCGAGCTTTACTAGCTAAACTATCGCCGTCCCCTAGCTCTATTTCTTTCGGTGTACGCGCCGTAGCTACTTGCCCTTGGTCGCTAGCCGGTCGTCGTCCTAGTGAGGCTTCGCGAACCTGTCCTCGGCTATAGCTAACAACTACTCGTCTAGCCGCACTAGCGGTCCTACTTGTTCTAGGTAGTCGTCATAGAATCGTTTCAGGGCTACTAGCGCATTTCGGAAGTTACTAGCCGGATACCATTCCGGGTCTAGGTCCTAGCCGCGCTACTAGGCTTGGTACTGCAGCTTGCCGTAATAGGTCCTACTAGCTAGGATTTTCTCAACTACCTATTCCTCTTCGCTAGCTACGTCTTCGCCGGGCGGGTTCTTAGCCGCTTGCCCTAGCAACGGGTTGTTGGGATATCGTCGTAGCCGGTCGGCCGTAAACTCGGCCGATCCGCGCTAGGATTCTAGAACCTCTAGCTAGTAGGCCCTAGTAGCGGTCTTCTCTAGGATCTTGTAGTGTTACTAGGTAACTAGGAAGGATAGCTTGTCGCTTAGGCGGCTAGTTAGCTCGGACTGTTTAACGATAACAACGTAGTCGCCTATATCAAAGTCCGGTTCGCGACGGTGCTAGTTTGCCTACCTCGCTTGCTATTCCTAAGCCTTCGTAATCATCTGCCGGGCGTAATCGACGTAGCCTTGAATCCGCCGAGCTGCCTCCTAGGCCGCCTCTCGGTTCATTCGCTCCCTCGGTCCGTAATCGTCGAGTTCCTATATCCGGGACTCCCAGTTAAACGGCATCGGCATCGGGAAACCAAACAGGATTTCGTACGGCTACAACTCGGTGCTCTTGTACGGGAGTCCCATCTAAACGGCGTCGAGGGCCGGGATTACGCGAGACCAGTTGTCTTGGAAATAGCTAACGAATAGCCGTAACCGCTAGTTAATGTACTAGTTAAGGTTCTCGACCTACCCCGCAGTTTAGGAGTGTCCCGCCGTAGCTAGCTTCCATTCGATTCCTAGAATCCGGGACAGTTCGTCTATAAAATCGGCTCGAAACTAGGGTCCTTGGTCACTAATAACTTCTCTCGGCAAGCTATAGACTCGATACGGCCCCTCGTAGTACATCCTCGCTATATCCTAGGCAGTAGCGCTCTTCTTGCAAGGAACTATCTACGACGCCTTTATCAATCGGTCAATTATAACCAACGCGTTGTTATAGCCGTAGCGGTCAGGGGGCAGTTCGTTAAAGTCTACAACCAAGCACTGCTAGGCTCGCTACGGCGGTGGGATTAGTTGCAATAGCCTAGGGGTTTTATTACGCGGGTATTTCGATAAACGGCATAGCATACAGTTGTCGATAAAGACATCGACATCGCTTCGTATCTTTAGCCACCAATACCGTGTAGTGACTAGCTCCCTCGTCTTGTTCCGGCCTGGATAGGCCGTGACCAGTCGAGAGTGCGCCTCCTAAATGACCCGGGTACGTAGATAGCTAGTGGCGGGCACAACTAGTCTTCCACTATACAGGAGTAACCGGTCGCTAAGGAGGGTAAATTCGGTGTTTCCAGCACGCGCGCGATCGCGCTATTCCTCCAGTTCTAGTGCCGTACGGTTGGCCTCTAGGAGCTCATCGACCATTTAGAAGCCAGAGCCCGGCGGTAGGGCAACGCCTTTATCGAGGGCTATAATCCTCGCAATTGTCGGGCCCTGGTCGACCTGACCTTCGGTCCGCACCAGGGCAAAGATCTGCATCGTGCGGTACGCTTCTCGCTTCGCCTTCTGAGTGGTAGCATCCTCTAGCTTCCGGGAGAGGGCGTTAGCCGCGGCGTTCTCGCGGCCCGGCCGGTAGGTGATATGGAAGTTGTACTGCGATAGAAGCTCGGCCTAGCCCGCTTGCTAGATATTTAGCAACCTCTTCGTACTGAAGTACTTCAACGCCTTGTAGTCGGAGACGATTAGGAAGGGCTCTTCGTTCTGCAGACCAATCAACTCGGCCCGCTAACACTGTAAGGCCCGGACCACGGCTAGGAGCTCCTTGTCGTGAATATAGTAGTTGAGCTCCGCCCCGTACATCGTCTCGGAGAAGTAGGTAACTAGGTGCTATTGGCCGTCGTCCTGTATCTAGGAGAGTACCCCGCCAACTACGCCTTGCGAAGTATCGGTTTCTACGCGGGTAGGTCGGCCATGCTAAAAGTGCGCTAAAACCGGGCCGGAAAGCAGTCGTTCCTTTAGCTCTTCGAACGCGCGCTAGCAGTTGTCCGTCTAGTAGAACTGGGTATCCTTTTTCGTCAAATCGGTCAAGGGTCGCGCAATTCGGCCGTATTCGCGAACAAACTAGCGATAGAAGTTGCAAAAGCTAAGGAAAGACTGTACCTATTTGATAGTGGTTAGGACCTCCTATTCGCGAACCGCATTAAGCTTCTAAGGGTCTAGGGCAATACCGTTAGTACCGACGATGAACTCGAGGAACTTGGTCTTCGTAACGTAGAACTCGCACTTCTTTAAGTCAGCTTGCAAACTAGCCTCGCGGAGTCGTTCTAGGACGCGACGGACATGTATCTTGTGTTCTTCCTCCGTGGCTAAGAAGATCAGAATGTCGTCGACATACGCGCTATAGAAATCGTCGAGGTAGCCTATTAACGTGTTGTTAATAAACCGCTAGAAGGTCGCTAGGCCGTTGGTCAGCCCGAATAGCATCACCTTGAACTTGTACGCGCTATACCGCGTTCGAAAGGTCGTTAAGTCCTCGCATTTGGGGCTGATCCGGATCCGGTAAAAGGCCTAGCGAATGTCAATCTTCGTAAAGACCTTCGCTTGGGCAATTCGAGCTAACGTTTCGTTAATTAGGGGGAGCGGGTACTAGTCCTTTTTCGTTATCGCGTTTAGCTTGCGGTAATCGATATAGAAGCGGAAGCTCCTATCGCCTTTAAGGGCGAAGAGAATTGGAGCTGCCTACGGCGCGTTGCTCGGCTCGATGAACCCCTTTTGCAGGTTCTCGGTAATATATCGCCGAGCTACCTCCAGTTCTTCGGCGAAGAGCTTCTATAACCCGGTGTACCCCAAGTCTTCTAGATTTGACCCGGGGAGCAGCTTAATCTTATAGTCCACGGTTGGCCGTAGGGGGGCGAGTATGTTCGATTCCGCTCTACTAAATACATCGAGGTAGTTGTAGTAACACTATAGGACCTGTTCTAGGGCTTGTCGCTATAGCTAATCGTCATTATCCTCTAGGACTATCTTTAGCTCCAAAATCCTATCGATCTCGTAGAGAGTAGTGATCCCTATAACTGCCGCGTAGCGCCCGTTCCTACGCTAGCAAGTCCTGTAGAAAGCGGCGGCACTAATGACTGCAATGCTAGGAGGTCTTGCCTTATACTAACCAATAGCGTTCCTCTTTAAGGTGAATGGACCTTGAGTATCTATGCCCTGTTTCGACGTATCCGGCGCTAATTCGGATCTTGGCCTTCGCTCTAGGATTGGAGTTTGTGGAGGGGGCGGACATCCTTCTAAAGCGCGCTCCATCTTGCGGACGCCCTTGTCCTGCGGAGCGACTAATGGTTCTACGAATCTGACCGATCGGGACAAGATCGTAACCTTTCGTGGGGCTGCTCCGGCCTTCGGCTCTAGCTGGCGTTGCGCTACGGCCTCTAGTTCGGCAATTCGTTTCTTAACTGCGGCCTGGCCTGCGCGGCGGCGGCGGTCCTCCTTATCCATCAGCCTCTCTCGCCGGTAGATATCCTCTATCACTTTCGGATCTAGGGGCTTCGTAGGCGACTAGTTAAGTGGAATGTTCATTCTTTTCTTCCAACTAGGGTCGGGTTCCCATTCTGGTAGAAACAACAGTCGTCGACGTTTGTAGTTGATAAGGACGTTGTAGTGCTTAAACCACTTGCGACCGATTATAACGTCGTAGCTAGAATCAATGACTAAGAACGGCGCGTCGTAGACGGTTCGGCCCTGAACCGTAAGGTGACTACGGACGGTAGAATTGATCCATTGGGTAGCGCCGTTGTTGTCGAATCTACTAATAGGACGTAGCTAGAAGTCCTTGAAACGCTTGACTTGTAATAGCTTACGCAACCGCTTTGCGAAGGCAGTGCTAACAAATAGATATCTATCTGCTCCCGAATTAGCTAAGGTATCGTAGGTAGTTAGAGAAACTCCGTTGTTAGCTATAGTATACGTAGTAACTAAGGGTTTTCCCCTAAGAAGTTCGCTAATATAGTCCCTACCTTTCGCGACTAACACCTTCCCTAGGAGGGAGTTGACTTTCCCTAGGGCGCTTAGTTTTCCTGTTCGCTAGCACTGTCGTTGGTAGCGGTGGTGCTATTGTCGTCCTTGTATAACTATTTAGGGGGCTTTGTTGCCCAACGCTTCTAAAGGCGGGCGATACGGGCGTTACGGTCTAGATCAGACATATAGGGCCTATCACTCCTTTCCTTCTATAGGCAATCGGTAGTAAGATAACCCTTCTCGCGATAGATAAAACAACGTCCTTCTTCGTACAACCGCTTAATGTTATCGGTAGTAAGCTTCGTCCTAGCCTTCGGTCTCTATAACCGTTTGGAGGGTTCGGGAGTCGAACGTCTACTACTACGAGCGCCGCGCGTAGGAGCACTTTCCCTACGTTGGACACGGCTTATAGCCGCTTACTTGTTAATCAACGCGATAGTAGTACCCAACTTGGTATACTGTTCGAACGAGATAGTAGGGTCCGCGTACAACACCGCGAGGCTCGTCTACAAACGTAGCGTTAGACGGCGTTGGAACTTAGCCTTCTAGTCGGCCTTAGCCCGACTAGTTTCGCTAGCCAGCCTGACGAAACTGTTCTTGAAAGCCTAGTAGTCGTTACCGGGCTCTATCTTCAGGTCCGCAAGGTCGTTAAGAGCCTGCTAGAATCGGGTCGTATCGTGGTATTCGTTCTATAGGTGATCTAACAACTTCTTCGAGGAATCTACGGGTTCTAGGTGCGTATCGCGGAGATATAGCATTAGTTCGTCGGCCGCCTTGCTACCAAGACGGCTCTCGATATACGCCTACTTAGCGGCGTCATCCGCGAAATAGTCGTTGTTAACCAACAACTTCTTCGTCATCTAGCGGTGCTAGACCTCAAACTTCATCGTGTCCTTGCTAGTGTCGTTGTAGAAGACGGGCGGGTCGGGAAGTTTCGCGCTCCGCTTTCCATCGCCGGCAGTCGTCCGTTGGGTATTCCGGCTCGTAGTCGTATCTTTAGTCGATTCGCGGCGACGCTAGTCGCGGCGTTGGGCCTGTTCGGCTCCAACCTCATCGTCCTCGCCCTCAGGGCGACTGTGAGCATCGGCGAGCAGTTGATACAGCTCTGCAATCTGCCGGTCTCGGGCAGCCAAGTCTGCCTTGCGGGCGGCCAGCTCAGCGAGCAGGTCGGCCTTCGTCTTCTGTTTCCCTTTTGCGCGGGCGGAGAGCTCGGCAACAACGTCTTCGGGAGTGTCAGCGGCAGGGGTCTCCTGCGCGAGGTCTCGGTCGGCCATGGCGATGGCTTCCGTCGTTCGTTCGTTCGGGTGCTCCCAGCAGCCACTGGTTCTTCGTGCTACAGGTTCGCTAGCGAACGGTGGACTTTTCGGTTCGGTCGGTCGGCGCGCGATGCAGCCAGATCCGTTCTTTCTCAAGGGCGCGTAACGCAGCTACAGCTTAGTTCAGTCGTCGCCGGCGCGTCGCGCAGCCAGGCAGTCGGTTCAATCGTAGGCGCGTAACGCAGCCGTTTCGTTCTTCGGGTGGGATATTATTGAAGCCTTCCCAGGCAAGGGGTTTGAACTTTCGATTGTGAGAGACGAGCAACACGTAGGCGAGGCACAAGGCGCTGCAAATGCTACTCAATTCTGCTAATCGAAAGTTGAGGAAAGGAAGGAGAACATTCAAGTTACGCGTCTATACCACGACAAGGTAAGTAGGTGTCACTAGTCCCAATGCGGTAGGCCAGGTTGAACCCTAACCCTACGCACCTTTCCTCACACTCAAGTCTACGGGACTTGCAGTAGGAACAAGGAGAACGTATGGTGACTACGATACGGAGGATCGCCGCGAGCAGTTCGTTTCGCTCGACGGATTTCGCTTTCGATTTAGCGGACGGTTTCTTTCGGATATAGCTCGATATCTTGTTAGCAGCACACTTGCGCGATAGAGGAAGGAGGACCACGTACTAGTAGCAGCTTAGGGGCAGGGCGCTATTTAAAGAGAGGACAGGGCTGTTAGTTAGGCTATTGGTCTTTCGAGGACGAAAGACGTCGAGGAGGGGCATCGTATTACGGATATAGCTATATGCAGTGACCTAGAGGGCTACGTGGGGCGTAACCCGAGCTAATCGTTCTGTAGAGGTCACTAGCCAATTATAAGGGGAACGTCTAGAAACAACGACGTGCCTAGGTGCAGGAACGATAGGAACGCTCAATGTTCCTAGCGTTCCCACTTGGAACGGGAGGAACGCTAAACGTTCCTTACGATCTAGGTACGAGGGTACCTAGGGAGGAAGCTATATATAGTTTATGCTCTCTAAAGCCTACGGGCACTACTATAGCTTCCTTAGCAAGCAATTACAAGTGCAAGACTGTTAGTACCTTTGGACATCGCTTGTTGTAAACCCTTTGGCTTCACCGAACCTCGACCCGTTGTCAAGTCATTACCTTTAGTCTAAGAAGTCCCTTTTAGTAGTCTAGGACCCGAGCGTTCGTTATAGCTTTCCGCTAGTTACTCGCGTAAGGTCGAAGTTATTTATAGGGCTATAGAGTTATAGTTGTTGGTATATACTTTGAATTCTTGGCGTAGAGCTGATACTACGATATAGATAGGGAGAACGACCGCCTTACATTCGGCTCTAGCGACTTTGTATAGTATAAGCGTAATAGCGACTACTACTTTAGCCGTATAGACTATATATTCGTCCTCGACAACTACAAGGACCGCTATATTTTTATAGTACTTATGCCCGTTAAGTGTACTAAGACCTGTGACGGAGAATGCGCCCGGTGCCTTATGCACTCGGATCCGGGGTTAGGGTTGGATGCGCATTCCCGGTCATGCACTTGTTGGAACAGGGCTCTGGGAGCCTAGTGCGCATGGTGGTCTGTGCCCGCATCACACTTCCTCCCTAGCCCACGCCTGTATTTTGATCTTTTCTCTCTTTTTTCTTCAGCTTTCGATTAACGGAATAGAGTGGTATTTGCAGTGCTATCGAGCCTCGCGACCTATATCGCTCATCTCTCACAATCGAAAGCTCATCTTTTCCATCGCCTAGGAAGGCCACAATAATATCCCACCTATCGACCGATTGATCCACCGATTGCTAGTTCCTGCAGCGGTCGGCCGGCACGCAAGAGTCTCACGACCAGGGTCCTCGACCAACTAGACCGACTGCTACGACCTTGGCAACGAACCGATTGAACCGATTGGACCGAAAAAATGGTCCACGAACCCGAGAGCGCTGACGCGCGTAAGGAAGTGCACTTCAGGGAGGCCGTGTCATCGACCTTCGAAGAAGCCCTGAAGAAGAAGGCACGTCGTCCGAGCATTAGGCTGTCGACCGCTCCGATTGAGACCGAAGATAATGACGGCTAGCGCGCCTAACCGACTTACGATGACTTTAAACGCGAGGTCACTAACCGACTTAACTCGGTTCGATATACCGAGACCTTCGAGAGCTTGGACCAAGACCTGAAGAGCAGGGTCGCGACGTTCGCCGACCATTTTGCAAAGAGAACCCGATCCAAGAAGCCCGGCATGCCTCTGGAGGTCTGGGTTGATGACAACACCCTCCCCACTACTGGAGTGGTCGACTCTAAGGAATTCGCCAAGCTAGTGTCGGCAAACCCCAACGAAGTCTTTAAGGAGGTCAAGCTTCGGAGCTTGATGGCTATCGCTCTCGTAGAGCAGGTCAAGGAGTTGCACCTGGCGGCCTAGGAACTCGATGACAATCTAAAGGCGACCCACGACTAGGTTTCGGCCCTCTTCGAGAACCCTACTCGGGATAAAGGGGGAGCTCTAGCCACCGACCGCGAAGAAGAATTACTCGCCACTATAGCAGACTAGAGCGAAGAGATCGCCCGCCTCAAGGCTGACGCGGTGCGCTTGAACGAAGCGATTGCCGACTTTGTTGTGCAGTCTCGCTAGAATAGCACCGCTCCCCCTGGTGGTAGCAACGGAGATAATAGAGATCGCACCCGCCGGGAGAACAGTGTGTTCTCCTAGACTAGCGTGGCCGGTAGTAAGCGTAGTGGCAAGGTCCCTAACCCGCCAATCTTCTACAACGAGAAGGACCGTGACACCGAGGACTTCGAGCAGTGGTACCGCGATATCGAGAACAAGTTGACCGTCAACGCCGACCATTTCGTCAATGAGAAGGCCCGACAGGCCTATATCGAGTCCCGCTTGGGTAGCAAAGCCAAGCGCGAGCTGGCACCTTACCTCCGAGACACTTACCCTGAACCGATCAAGACCTCGGACCGGTTGTTGACCTATCTATAGGATCAATATTACAACCCTCTCCTTGCGTAGAAGGCGCTTGACGATTATAATGACTTGAAGATAGGGCTAGGTGCGGATTACCTCGCCTTCAAAAACGACTTTGTTCGCCTCGCCGGCGAATGCGGGAAGGCCCGTGCCGAGTGGAAGCGCGAGTTCAACCGTCGCCTAACCCCAAACCTGCAACGCCATCTGGCCAGCGCGTTCCTTGATCCGACCGTCGACTTCGACCAGTTCACACGCCTCGGTCTCCAGCAGGCGATGATCAACAAGCGTGCCAACGAACAGCAGAAGGCTGAGCGCGCTAAGTCTGGCGATGCCGGTGGCAATAGGGAGAAGAGCAAGCGCCCCCCTAAGGCAGACAACAACAGGGATGCTCCGCGGGCTACAGCTGATCCCAACAAGAAGCTCTCCTAGGACGAGGTCCGCATCCTGTTCTAGGAGGGACGCTGCTTCGTGTGCCGTGAGAAGGGACACACCTCGCGCAACTGCCCGAAGAAGCAAGCAGGCAACCCTGATCGCGAGGCCCGTCTAAAGGCCCTGTAGGAGAAGTGGGCTCCGGCAACGCCGACTAGTACATCTGCTGGTTCTAGCAACACTAGCCCTGTGGAATCGAACCGGATCCACTTCGAGGCTCTATCTGAGTTGGAAAACTGAACGCCCTGAGGAAGTTTGACTCCCTCTTAGGGATGATATCTACGATGGAACAGCGGGATCCGACATTCTTGTGGCGGTATCTGGGGGGTGACCCTCTCTTAACCACCTGTACTTTGTTATACAATGGAATGTCGTTGACTACCTACAATGCCCTCGTAGATACGGGAGCAAATGGTTACCTTTTTGTCAACATCCGGTTTGGCCGACAGTTGGTCAAGCGCCTCGGATGTAAGATGATCACTGACTTCGAAGCTTGTAAGGTCGGGGGATTCGATGGCTCGATCAGCCAGATCATCGACCTCGTCCTGAAGGCCAACTTCACGACCTAGAACCGAACCCTTCCGAATGAGTGCCTTATCGTCGTCGACTCTCCCTACGACATTATCATCGGCCGGAAGTGGCTCGACCTGCACGACGTCTTGGTGGATTGTCGCCGTCGGCGGCTGTTGCCACCCCCCGAGTGGGAACCTGACCCTGGCTGGAAGCAAGTCATGACCATTCCACTGGATCAGACACCCTCAGGACCTGTCGATCCTAAGCTGATGGAGGATATCCAACGACGAGAAGAATTGATGGATAAGGAAGACTAGCGGCGCCGCGCAGGGCGGTCCGCAGCCGCCATCAAGAAGCGTATCGCTGAGCTGGAAGCGGCATCTGCGGCGCAGGAAGCGGCCTCTGAGAAAAAGACTCAGCCTAGGAAGGTAGCCCTTATAGCGGCCCGGAAGACTGTCGTTATTCCCTTTCCTGTGGAGGAGCACACTAGCAACGCTCCCTAAGACGAGGATGTTCGCAAGATAGAGCGCGACCTCCACGGGCTCCCCCCTGGGCTCCAGGAGGACCCCGGACCGAGGAAAGGGAAGGAGACCCTCGAGGAGGCAGGGAAGCGAGTGCTAGCGAAGGCTTTCGACATTTCCGTCATCAGTGCACCAGCCTTCTAGATGCTCCAACGCCGCAAGCGGGGAAAGCATATCGCGGTAGCCTCTGGTATCACCACTCTCCACGAGATCGACCGGATCCTCGAGCTCAAGGAGGTCCTTGGTGGCGACGATCCCCAGCTCCGTCAACAGGCTCTGGAACAGGTGCCCAAGTGTTACTATCATCTCCTCGACCAGTTCAGCAAAGTCGACTCTAACGCGATGCCCCCGTTCCGAGCTAACGTGGACCACAAGATCGAGCTGCTCCCTGGTGCGAGGCCAGAGGACCTTGGATACACTGGTCTCTGGAAGCTTTCCACGGAAGAACTCGAGACCGCACGCCAATACATTACCGAGAACCTGCAGAAGGGGTTTATTGAGCCGAGCGGTGCCCCGTGGGCTGCCCCGATCCTCTTCGCCCTCAAAGGCGACGGGAGTCTCCGGTTCTGCGTGGATTACCGGAAGTTGAACGCGATGACGAAGAAGGATCAGTACCCGTTGCCTCTGATCGATGAGACCCTGGCTCGGATCGCGAAGGCCAAGATCTTTACCAAGATCGACATCCGGCAGGCTTTCCATCGAATCCGGATTAGTCCTGAGTGCGAGGACCTAACGACCTTCCGGACGCGATACGGAGCCTACAAATATAAGGTGATGCTATTTGGTTTGACCAATGGTCCAGCAACATTCTAGCGGTTTATCAACAACACGCTGATAGGGTATCTTGACGATTTTTGCAGCGCTTACATTGACGACATCTTGATCTTTTCGGAAACCCCTGAAGAGCACGAGATCCACGTGCGCCGCGTACTAGAACGCCTTCGCGAGGCTGGTCTGCAAGCCGACCTCAAGAAGTGCGAGTTCTACGTGACGAAGACGAAGTTCTTAGGATTTATCATCAGCACAGAGGGGATTCGACCTGATCCAAGGAAGCTCGACGTTGTACGGCACTAGGAGCGGCCAACCACTATCAAGGAGGTGCAATCCTTCCTTGGCTTCTGCAACTTCTATCGCCGGTTTGTTCGTGAATACGGGCGCATTGCTCGCCCACTGACCAACCTCACGAAGAAGGGGGTCCCGTTCGCCTGGACCGAGGATTGCCGGCGTGC
>JAMAKQ010000198.1:0-21985 GCA_023628475.1 Chaetomiaceae sp. PF1801
AAGCGTCGAAGAGCCAAAAAAACACGCGTGCAGCTTGGAGGATCACTTGCAGTGCAAGATGCAAAGGATCTACTAGAACTAAAGGCTATGGTTGGGAAGGTGGCACAAGAATTGCAGCCGGATGGTGGTGGTGCAGGGAGGAATCGTACGAGGGTTCAGTGCTGTGGTGTGTGCGGCAAGCCTGGCCACAATGCCCGTACTTGCCAGGAGGTTGCAGAATCATCTGATTCAGCTACATCTGATGTGATTATAGTTAGTTCTTAGTGTTGTGGTGGAATAATTGAGCATGGTTAGTGTTGGGTAGTAGAGAGTGTTTCACTCGCTTATCTGTTTCACTCGCTTATCAGACACGTTATGCCTGATTGAGGCACCATATTCTACATCACCTTCTGCATAATACATCTCCTCTGCTCTGTTCACTAGTAATTTTATACTGAGGTGCCTACCACTTCAATTATTCCTAAACTCAGCCTCAAATTTATAATCAAGAGAATATAGGCAACTCCTTCCTCTGGTGGAACTGCTGCAGGATCTTAGGGCACTGCTCGAAATGCGCACCAGGCTCCTAACTATTATGCTTGTCACGGCACGCAATGTGCAGCCATACCACTGCGCCATGTTCCCGTCAAAAGGATACAAATGATTCAATCCGACAGATCGAACCACTAGCTGCACTATAGAACTGTCACATCATGGAAGGCAACTCCCGCAAGCAGGCCGTGCCGTGACAACTGTCACATCATGGAAGGCAACTTTCGCGAGCAGGCCGTGCCGTGACAATGCTCATGCCTATACCCTGCCCACTTGACTAGATACTCCCACCCCCCTTTCTGCCCTTTTCGCTGTTGCCTGTCTAGAATGTCTTTAACTTGAAAATAGTCGCCGTCTTGAACCTCCTTAGCTGTAGGAGTAGCTCTCGAAGGGAGGGCACACCCTATCAGGGAAGCCTTCTCTGCTAGTGGCTTGTTTCGCTTGGTTTTACGTGCAGTGTCATTTCGCCCATGATTCGTACAAGGATTCCAGGTGAATTGCACTTAGAAAGTCGCTATCCCATTCACCAAAGCACGCTTGAGAACAACTGCTTCGAGTGGCTATTCCTCAAAGCTTGCGAAAGTGGCCTCTGTCCGTGTCTCCTCTTCTAAAGCAGACCTCCCTGAAGATTGCGGCTTCTCTGAAGCTTGCGGCTTGGAACTACTGCGCTGACTTTGGCGGCGCTTCGGGCCTTGAGTTAGTAATGGTCTTTGAGTATATAGTAATTAGGAGTTGGTGCACTGCGGACGTGCCCGCCGCTTGGGCGCTATTCTGCGGTTTGTAGGGGTTGAAGTATTTACCCTGCAGCGCTTCCCTGGTAGCAGCTAGACGACATCCTCATTCTTGCCCTGCTTAGCGTCACTTCCGACAATGAGAGAGCAGTCCTCCTCGTCGTCGGCATCGCAACGCCGCTGGCATCGACGACGTCTTATGTTATGATGAAGGTTGGCCCACTCCTGACTAGCAGACGGCTATATAGACGGCTTGGTATTGGATAGCTTACGTTCGTTGCCGCTGTTATGGTCTGACAAACTTGGCGTCCCTGCCCGACTATCCTGTGCTTACGGCGCTACGATAGAACTATCTTTGTCCTGCTCGTCTCTGTTGTCTGGAACGAGAGGACGGCAGTGTTCTGGGTCACTTGTTTGAACGCTGTCGTCGCGGTGATTATGGTCCTAAAGGCGGCAGCTGCTGGACCTTAGTTATGGATCAACCCTACGACTAGGGGCAGCGTCGTATAGGCTCTAAGGCTGAAAGTGTGACGGGCTGGGCCCGTTTGCGGCCTCGTCGGCCCTCGGCTAGCTCTGTTTGGAACCGTTGCTCCGGTTAGGGGTTGAACCTCTGCCGGAACAAACGTCTACACCAAGAGACATTGCGCATCACAACAAACGCGCACGGAACGTCATGACGCATCATAGCGCTCTGTCTCCCTCTGGTTATACGAGGAGGAGTCCCGGGGACTGAGTTTTGCTTCCTTTCTCTCTTTCTTTTCCTAAATTCAGTGTGCTCGTTGAGCCGTCACCAGATAGTTGCAATATACTGTTTGAGACCGTTATAGAAAGCGTAGCTAGGTATCTGCTAATTCGAGCTCGCTAGTGCTCTTGTCCTCCGATAGTGTGGATGTACTTACCTAGCTCTCCACCACTTGCAGCGGTATAGTAGAACACATTCTATTCTACTCTCGTCTATTACCTGGAACCGGAGAACAGGTCGAGCAGTAGTCCGCTTTAAGATCGATATTGCATTGTCTACCAACATCGCGCTAAAAATTGATCCGATCTTAGCTGTAGGGCGGCTGCAGGGGCAGTCCAGCATCGGCCGGCTCAAGCTCGTTACGCTCGCTCCCCTCATTGTCCGCCTTGGCCGTGGGCGACTTAGCCTTTCGAAGCCGACGGTAAGTGGCAGATAGGTTCAGGTACCTGTCACATCCGTCACCCTGACGACAAGACCACCCTGCGCATACGAGCGTACGGCGGGATACTGGGGATGCTAGAATTGGTCGGTCCTACTCCGCGTGAAGAGCGAGAGCCGCGGCAGGAGATTTATTGTCGAGGCGGGCTATGCTAGCAACCGAGGGCTCCGGCGCGTCCCTCTTGTCGGAAGCAGCGTCAACACCTTTGCCCGCTAAGATATGTCAACATGGTTAGCGGGCTGAAAATTGCGAGATCTAAACACATACCTATACCAGTAGTATGGCTGGAATCAACCTTGTTGCGTGCATCTGACAGAAGCCCGCTAAGCGACTCGAAAGAGGTGTCGGATCGGCCACCAAGATCATCAAACTCGTTATCGCTGGGGATCAGGATAGCATCGGCTTGTAACTCCCCAGTACCACTGCGTTGAGGTTTGTGCAGATGCAACGGAGCCCCAAATATCGCTTTAGAGGGGCCCCTCTTGGACCTAAAGACCACAGCTCGCAGGCTCGGGACCCGCCGCCATAGGAGGGACGTAAAAAAACTAGCTGTCCAGCCAATCACTTCCAGGTCATTCCTCCAAGACTGCTCTGCCTACAGTGTGCCTTAGCCTGGCTTCCTCTCCTGACGGTGTTCCACTCGCCGCCGACCTTCTACTTCCCGCCGGGCTTCTCACTACTAGGCCGAAGAGCGGGTTAGGAAGCCGCAGAGCAATCCGCTTTGTGATGGTCTGTGGAGTTGGTAGGGATGTAGGAGTGCGGGATATCTCCTTTCTTCGCCTCGCCTCACCTTTCCCTCTATCCTCCTTCTCCCTCGACTTGCCGATAGAAATAGCTGGAAAGGCGCCGTTCGCATAGGACATGTCGCCGCTACGGATTGCGATCCTGGTGCAATATCGTGTGACGTACTGGCATTCTTGCAGTAGCCCGGCAGGGCGGCCTATATTATGCAGTGCACGATTCGGCTCTTCCTATCTAGTAACCTCCTGTATGAGCTAGCTCCTCGTCCTTGTCGTCCTATTCCTAGCACCTATCAAGGCGGTATCTCGTCGAGTTGCCTAATACGTGCCGTTGTCTTAGGCAATGTCGCTATTACTGATGCGCAGTATCCTGCAGAATGAGTTACAAGCTACCCGCAAGCCGGAGTGGTCAACGCTATCTCGTCCCCGTCGTTCGCTTGCCTGTTTGCTACGCCCTCGCTGTGTTGGATCTCGCTTGTACTGGTTTGCAGAACTTACCTGAATCGGCCCGCCGGCTAGCTCTGCCTCGCCTCCGCGCTTGCCTCGTTTTGTCACCCCCCTTTACCGTCTCTCCCTCCCTCCCTCTCCTTCCCTCTCCCTTCTTCTCCCTCTCTCTCCCGCTCCCTCTCTCCGGCTCCCTCTCTCCTGCTCCTCCCCCTCTCGCTCTCCATCCTCACTATACTCCTTGTCAGCCTTCCTTGTTATTCCCCCTTATTACCGTCCATTCTCCCTTGTCACCCTCCTTGGTTGCCCCCTCTGTGATACCTCTGTGACACCTCTGTGACACTAATATACCCTTTCTCTCTCCTACTCTAGCCCTCCTACCCCTTGTTTCTTCCTCCTAACAGAAGCCCCCCTTTTTCCGGGCGACGCGCTAAAGCTTGAGCGGAGCGCGGTCATTGCTGGAGCGCGCGTGTTGAGATTTCTCTATAGACGTATTATCTTTGTGCTGGACTTGTAGTCCACTGTTTGTTGATATGTAGGAGTAGTTGCACGCCAATATTCGACGTAAAATCAGCTGTCAAGCGGTCTACGGCCCCTTAAAACAGGCGATTGCACCGCGTTCTACCTTGTGGCTGACCCTCTATGCCGCCAGCTACGCAACGCTCGCCCGAATGCTACGCGGGATGTAGTTCGTTCAAGGCATACCGCAATGCAGATTATCTGCCCAATAGCCTTTTAAATGCTCATTGGGTTCTCTTCATTCCCTAGCTAGATCCAACCCTCTTAGCTAGTCGAGCATTCGAACTAACTGTGGTAAGTCGGGTGGTAATGCGGGACCCGCTGCGTAGCTCTCTCGAATATGGTTAGGTGTACTCTTGCCGCTCTCGATATTCGTAGCTCCTTAGGTAGTTAGGGATAGTTTTGGTTTTCGAATTACAAAGTGATAAAACGTCTCTATTATTTAATAAATAAGGTATAATCGCTGCAGATGCTTGCAAGGGAGAAGTGGCTTAACTCGACAAGTCTACAAGACTTGCTCTAGCCCCTCCAACGCCGGCGTCGGGCATAGCGCGTAATATTGCGCTAAGTCTGAGCTCAAGCGCGGCATTTTGGCTGGGTTACGTGTGGTCGAAACTGGAGGAACGAGGGAGATTAGGGGGTAAAAGCCGGAATTGAAGGCGAGGCGCGAAGGCATAGAGAGATGTGAAATCGACTCCGCGGTCCGAACGACGTCCTGCTGGCCGGTGCACGGGGGTTGATTGGCCAGCCGGTCGGGTGAGCAGAGGCGAGAAACCAACACGCATCCTGTGCGCAGCTCCAAAGAAACCGGTAACCCGGACTCAGGGGCAGTGGCTGACCAGTGATGCATTAATTGCTCCGGAGGCGCAAATTCTCACCGCTATTCGCTGGGCTCCGCCCGCTCCTGCAAGCTAGTGGAGCATGACCAAGTGCCACGTCCAGTCGTAGTCAAAGGGGTGTGGACCTAGCTGGATCGTCTCCTTCGTATAAGATCTGGAGCAGCATCTCCGTCATGGAAGCTCTTGGGCTGCCGTTTTAGCTCCCTCCGTTACTCAATGGAGTGCTTGAACAACCCTAACCCTGCTGGGTACATGACTGTAAACATTTCGGGTTTTGTCATTGGAAGGTCACAAGTGTGGCCTTCAGTTGCATCCCGTTTTCCGGGCCGTTGTATCCCATTTTCCGGTGTCCTGAGCTTCCATGTTTGGCATGCTTTGCACCGACGACAAAGAGTCATTGGAAAACTCGGGATCCCGTCCGCTCTCCCCTAGATAAGCCAGCAACGGCCGGATCAGTAGTTGGGTTGGTGACGACCAGCGAATCCCCAGTGTTGTATGTTTTTGCTCTATTTTGCTGTTCGTCTGTCGGTGGTTTTCTGAATCCCGTGGTTTGAAGTATGGTGACGCCTCCTATCCCATAGACAAGCCACGGTCCCGATGTATTATCTATGGGAGATGGGCGAAAAAGCTGTAAAACGAGTCCAAAAACATACAACACTGGGATTTGCGGATCGCTAGTTCCGCCGAATCTGTTTGACAAGGTCAAGCTGGGGGTATTATGCCGGCTTGTTTGAGGATGTCACCGTGTTCTGGCACGTCGAGCCGCGGCGGGCGACGGGAACGTCGCTGGTGAATGAGGTGTCGTTCTGGGAGGAAGCAATGTACTTCGCGCGAGGTTCGAGAAAGGAAGAGCAAGCCGAGGGGAAAGGATTTGTTTTGCGGAGCGTACGATAGTTTTATTACACAATGCCCGTCGGGAAGCAACGTAGCTATCTCATTCGCAGTGCAACTCCTTCCATATCGCCCCGCCTCGCCCGTTCGTCGCGCATACCATCGCCTGCCGTGGCATTAACTGAGCTATCAACGGACGGCAGGCGATCCTCAAGGCGGGCCTGAGAGCAAAAGTCCCACATGGAGACACCGATAAGAATTCCGTGCAGCGCCCTAGGAGACAGGATTAGTGGCTTGGTGGCGCAACCTAACTGGATGTTCGAGACAATGGAGAGCTTACAGCATCGTATAAACCATGTAGTACTGGTCGTCGAGGAGAGGAATGTAGAAGGGACCGGCGCGCTTGTCGAGGTGAGACAAGGACTCGGCCCAGTCGTACCCAATGCTCGCGCCCAGGAGCATCAAGATGACGATATCGAAGAAGACGACACACGGAGGGGGGACATGGCGCAGCCGATGATGACGATCAGTGAGGGCCACCACTTGACTGGCATTGTGCAGGATTGCGCAGACGACCTAAAACCCTGTCATTAGCCGGGGCAAACCGAGAACAGCGGCGGACTGGACCTACACCAGCGTATCTGATGCCGTTCGAATCGCCCAGCGTCTTGCTGACATAAATGAAGAAGATCAAGACAGCGAGCTCAAACAGAAGTGCCAGCGCCCTGCAAAAAAGGTGAATTCGGGTCGCCGGGGTGGCTAACCGCCTGCGCGGCATGGTGTAGTTAGCCAAGTTTGGCCGCAAGTCGCGACGCGTGAAAAAGACCAGCGGAGGGATTGGTTTCTTGGGGACGATGCACTTGGCCGGCGGTCATTAAGGAGGATTTCGACAACGTTGAACGTGATAACCGAGAGCTAGCATTGGGTCGGCTTGGGCAACTTGAAGTTGGGGTTCACCGGGTGGATGATGTCCCGAGAAAAGACGCCGGCCTGCGGCGCAGGTATCTATCTACCTTACACAGTATGCATAATTATGCCCTTTGATTGCGGCCCGCGGGAGGCAACCCTTGATTGCGGCCCGCGGTAGCATCGCTGCATATGTCAGCCTTGCATTCCGTTGACCGTTGGTTCGACCGAGCACTCTCCCTCACACGTTAATTCCATCCACGGATGTTCGGCATTGGAAAAGGATGCCGCGGAATCCTGGAGTGAAAACCGCGTTAAGGCACCCCTGAATCTCCTCACAAGCGGGCCAATTGTCGCGCTCGCTGTTTGACTATTGAGTGACGGAAAGCTCGTGAGACCTCGGTACCTTACTGTAACGTTGATTATCCCGCATAGCACGTTCAAGTGTGTCACACAAAGCGGCAAAGGTACCGGTAACTAAGACACTTGGTCGGGACGAGAAAACCCCCTTACCGAAACGCGCAGGCGGGTACCAGGTGGGTGTGTCGTGATATTAATTGCCTCCTCAGAATTCACTTGTCTGCACCGCTGAAGCGTGTTTTGCCCGTCTCGGTCAGTTCTTGGATCAAATCGTGAGCCTTCCCGTTATGCCTACCTGAGCAACTCCGTCCTGGGGGACAAGAGTTGGGTTTGGATTTGAAATGAAGGCTGGCGGGCGGATCCTGTGCCTCCCCCGGTTGGTGGCATGCAACCTGATGCTTGGGGGCGGACCCCGAGGATGTTGTATTGACAGAACCAACGAAATTGAGAATAACTGCAGAAGTAAGGGGCACTTTCTGGGACGGCTTCGGGTCGCCGAGATCAAACCATCGTCTCCTGCCGGGAGTTGCCTACCTCAGGCTCAAAGAACCCAGGGCATGTCCCTCGATCATATAAGCGTGGCTCTCCCGTAATTACTCTAGAAGACCTCCTCAGAGCTCGGAACCCAGTTCGTCAGCCTCAGGGGCAACATACCGGCTCAAAGGGGGAATGATGGCTTCCAAAGTCGACCTAGGCCTCCTGAGATGGGGGCTTCTCATCCTCACGTCGTTGACCCTCTTCTTCCCTTGTGGGTTTTCTTTGCACGCAGACCCCAGGTCCTCCTCCAACCCTCTTTCCCTGCGAGATGTCCCTACCAACACCACCGGATCACCGCATGCCCCTCCTCGTCTGCGGAATGCCACAGCCTCCGACCTTGAGAAAGCCCGTGCCGTTGTCAAAGCTGCCTTGAGCGAGGCTGCCGTGCGCAACAAGGCCCGTCTCGACCATCCCACGCGGAACAGATACACCCTCAGACCCGGCACTCAGCCCGCCGGAACATCTCCAGCCATGCGCTTCACGTCCGCGTCCAACGAGACTGCATCGGAACCACCCCCTCTGCTCGAGATCACCCCGGAAATTGCCGACGCTGCTGCCCTGCTAGCTGAAGCTGACGCGTATGCCAACGCAAACCGCTCAGCTCCGACGCCCACGGTCCGCAAACGTGCTGGGTATTGGATGGAAGACATCAGCCGCAAGGGGAGTTGGCCATTCAAAAAAGATGATGGCTACCAGGTGTGTTGATGTTGAATACCTTAGTACCCACGGGCACTTTCTCGGATTCTCCCACGCGGCCACGCCCGCACCTCTGTTGCTGTCATCATTTGGCAACCTAAGCGCCGTGCTAACGAGGGCATCTCAGGTTTTCCGGAACGTCAAGGACTTTGGGGCCGTTGGGGACGGCGTGACGGTAAGTTCAGCCCCTCTTCAGTGTGTAGCTTACCGACAGGTACCCAAGGTACCAGACTGGTAGTAATCAATTGAGGCGATGTGCTAACTTACATGGGATTGACAGGATGACACGGCAGCCATCCGAAGCGCCATCAATTCCACTCGCAGCCGTCGATGTGCGGAGGGCTGTAATGGCTCAACCCTACACAACGCTATCGTCTATTTCCCTTCAGGTATGTCAGTCGCGTGAAGAAAACTTGAAGAAGGGTTCCGCATCAGTACACTTACCTTGACTGAACATTTTCTTGAAAAGGCACGTACCTGGTTTCCAGCACAATATAGTTACGCTCTTTTTGGGACGCAAATGATTGGCAATGTACGAGCACCTCGAATCACCATTCAAGACCTGACATCCATGACCTGCAAGCTCACTCACTGAGTCATGACACAGCCGAATGACCCCCCAGTCATCAAGGGCGCACCCTCCTTTGTCGGACTTGGTGTGTTCTCGACTGACGAATACGTTCCCAACGGCGGGACTGGACCGGACGGAAACGCCAAAGAATGGTACATCAACACGGTACGTTCTGCTGTTCAAATATGTACCTAATTAATTAATGCTAGGTGATTACCTGTCATGATGCCACACTGAGCGAACATGAAGTGCTAACTGAAAGAATCCGTCCTGACACGTCTAGGCCAGCTTCTACCGGCAGATCCGAAACTTCAAGTTCGACATCAGCCAGACCGACCCAAATGCCTACATTTGTGCGATTCATTACCAGGTAGCCCAGGCTACAAGCTTGTCCAAGGTCGAGTTCAACGTCGGCGCTCCGCCGACCACTCAGCAGGCTATTTGTGAGTCTTCCCAGCGAGCACCCGATAAATGGGTCTGAAGCAGTGAGTGACTAACGAGCCTCTCAGTTGCCGAAAATGGGAGCGGCGGCGTCATGAGTGACTTGACGTTCAACGGTGGCAACTTTGGCATCTGTACGCTTGCCCCGCTGCCTCAGCTCAGGGTCTCACTTCCGTGTGCACCTAAGGTACTAATAACCAGCTGGCGTTTACAGATGGTGGCAGCCAGCAATTCACGGCCCAGCGGCTGAAGTTCAGAAACTGCGCAACCGCTGTGCAGCTCATTTGGGACTGGGGTTGGGTGAGTGGCCTCCCACCCTGACCGACCGTGGACTAAGGTTTCTGGACGCTGACCTACTGTGCTCCCCTCGGTTGAACAAGACCTGGAAGAGCATCGACATCTCCGGTTGTACGACTGGATTCAAACTCGTCTCGGAGGATGGCGCCCACCATACGGGGTCCATTCTGCTGCTGGATTCGAAATTCACCAACACGGGGACCGCGATCCTGACATTCCCGGCCACCAAGGAGCTGGCTAAAGGAACTACTGGTATCACGCTTGACAATGTTGCCTTTGACAATGTCCAGAACCCGGTCGTGGACACTGAGGGCAAGGTGTACCTCTCGGCCAGCGTGGGCAGCGTCGACACATGGGTTCTCGGGCCCATCTACTCGGACGGACGAGTCAGGGGTGACTCCCTTTCCATGAGTTTCACCACCGACCGCGAAAAGTCCCTCCTTGGATCCTCGAGCTCGGGTCTTCCGAAACTGCCATTCCTTGAGAGGGCAAGACCTCAATATGAAAACGAGGGAGCCGCTTCCTTTGTTCACATGAAGGACTACGCCAAGGGTATGCAGCCAGGCACTACCTAACC
This sequence comes from Chaetomiaceae sp. PF1801, assembly GCA_023628475.1. NCBI lineage: Eukaryota > Fungi > Ascomycota > Sordariomycetes > Sordariales > Chaetomiaceae > Chaetomiaceae sp. PF1801. Next base: position 10,202 of record JAMAKQ010000198.1, read on the forward strand.
ACCCTGCACTTTTCTTCCATTCTTGCCTCTAACGGTGTGGCCATCTTGTTCTGGGAACTGCTGACCGTGACGCGACCTTAGGCGACGGATCTACTGATGACACGGCGGCTTTCCAAAAGGCGCTTGACGACAATGCCGGTTCAAAAATCATCTTTGTGGATGCGGGCTCCTACATCCTTACCGACACAATCACCATCCCGGCGGGCGCGAGAATTGTGGGGGAGGCGTGGTCTCAACTGGTGGCCTCGGGAAACAACTTCGGTGATGCTTCGTGCGTATATATTGTTCCTCGCCCCTCATCCCCAGTCCGCGCTGACGTGGCTGTTACCCTATACGGCAGGAACCCGCGCCCACTTGTTCGAGTGGGCAAACATGGCGACGTGGGGAGTGTTGAGATTCAGGATCTCCTGTTCACTTCCAAGGGACCAACCCCCGGTGCCGTGTTCGTAGAATGGAACATCAAGGCCAGCTCGCCTGGAGCTGCCGCCATGTGGGGTATTACCTAAGCCATTTGGATTTCCTCAAAAGGCCGTGACGATTTGCTGACACCTGAAACAGATAGCCACGTCCGTCTCGGTGGTGCTGAGGGCACCGACCTCACCTCGAAGCAGTGTCCCCCTTCCACCTCCGGGACGAACAGCGGTTGCAGCGTGGGCAGTTTGATGATGCATATCACCCCGGGCTCGTCTGCTTTGTTGGATAACGTCTGGCTTTGGTTGGCGGACCATGATATCGACGACCCGAGCTGGGGTGATGACAGCAACAACATGGTAAAGTCATGTCCCTCGCGGCGAACCCGCGTCTATTACCCCCCATGCCCGTCTTCCAATTTCACCTTGTCTGCTTCTCCGGCTCTAGGTACCAGAAGGCAACAAAAAAAAAAAAAAAAAAAAAAAAAAGGGAATCGAGGCTGACAACTCCGTCACTACGCAGGTGCAAATGTCCGTCTATGTGGCTCGCGGCCTGCTTGTGGAGAGCACTGATGCAACCTGGCTCTACGGAACGTCCTCGGAACACGCCGTCATGTACCAGTACAACTTCTGGAAGGCTCGGAATGTGTTTGCCGGCATGATCCAGACGGAGTCGCCCTATTACCAGCCCACCCCCAAGCCACCGGCACCGTTTGCTGACACGGTTGGCAAGTTCGCCGGTGACTGGGGATATGACTGCCAGAACAGTGGCGCTTCTGGCTGTGATGCCTCATGGGCTCTTCTCGTCCGAAACTCGACCGACGTCTTCATCGCCGGCGCGGGCCTCTATTCTTGGTTCACGACATACAGTCAGGACTGTGGTACGTTGCCCCCTTTTTTTTGGATTCGGGCCATGACGGGCATAGCCTGGCCTCTAACAACGCCCGCCGCTCCCTAGTCGATACAAGGAACTGTCAGCAGAGCTTGGTCCTCGTCAAGGACAACTTCGAGCACGTCCGGATCCACAACCTCATCACCATCGGGGCGACCAACATGATCGAGTCGGACGGCTACAAGATCAAGTCGGCGGATAACCTCGCTGTCGACTTCCATCCTTATTGGAGCCAGATCTCCGTGTTTGACCCTATCCAAAATGAGCCGGATCCCTGCGAAGGCCGACTGACGGCGCCCAACGGTGACGACCCTCAGCAGACGGATGGCAGGTACCCTCCTGCTTTGCCCATGGGGACCAATCTGCCAGCGCTGCCAAACAGAAACTACCTCAGCATTGTGAACGGATCGCTTATAACTTCAAGCTTACCAGCACCCACCAGAACCAAATGACGGAGTGGGAGTGGCATGACATTCCGGCCGGTGAGTTTCTCTCCAGTCCGCATACCTACCTTACCGTAATTACGCTCTCTTCTGACGACATCCCCCAAGGCGAGTCGAGACAAAACATGTTTGAATACAGGGCGACGTCGTATGCAGTTGACGACAAGGGCGAGGCTTATTATGAGATCGAGGGCACCGGCAAGACGTTTGTGGTCCTGATCCGAACCGTCTACAACAACGACGGCGATCATTTCCTGGCCAAGATCGACTATCGCGGCCTTTCAACAAACGACGCGGCCGAGGGGACCATCTACTCCCTCTACACCTCGGGTGGTGGCCACGGCATCGAGTGGGTTCTGACCGGCAGCGAAGACTACGGGTACTGGTCGAGCTACAACCCGCCCGAGGCCTGGATGCACTCGATTCTGAGCGTGATTGGCGATCGCAAACTCAAACACGTCTGCATGCCGGGTTCTCATGATGCTGGAATGTACAAGATTGGAAGCACAGCCGGTGGAGGTCAGTAATATTATTATCCGCGCCCCCCGATATCGTGGCTCGTCTCCTGTCACCGAACGCTTTTGGCTAACAAAGCTGGAACCCCTTCAGCGAGTGCTGGGAACTGCCAGACTCAGGGCCTCACGATCCTCGACCAGATGCGGCGCGGATCTCGATACTTCGACATCCGCCCCGTGCTTGGAGACGGCGGAAAGTACCTGATGGGGCACTACTCAACCAACAAGTTCAAGCTCGGGTGCAACGGCGCGTCCCTGGATGATCTGGTCTCCGACACAAACAAGTATGTTTGTATCTCTTCAGCCCGCTCCCGCTTTTCCCCTGATGGACTCGGACGTTGTGCTGACCATGGGCGTGTTACCAACTGGCTAGGTTCCTGTCCAGCAACGACGAGCTTGTGATATTGTACCTGTCGCATACCTACGACACGGACAATTCGTCGTACCCTGGTTTCACCGACGCGCAGTGGAATGGGGCGCTGGATGTCCTCGAGAAAGTCGAGAAGAAGTGCGCGAATCTGGACAAGAAGGATCTGACCGAGGTCACCATGAACGAGTACATTGGAAAGGGAGGTTGTGCCCTTATCATCACCGAGGGCGGCACCGAACGGCCGTCGAAGGGAATCTACAGCAGCGGCCGGTTCCCCAGGAAGGACGACTACTCGGAGACGAATGACCCCGAGTACATGGCCGACGACCAGATTGCCAAGCTACAGAGAAACCGAAACATGCGCGACCCGGCGTTTTCGGCCAATGCCGACACTTTCTTCGTCCTGTCTTGGACGCTGACACAGGATAACTTCGACGTCATCTTCGACACCATCGCTGGGTACGCGAGACTCGCTCACGACACGCTGTACTGGAAGGCCTACTCCGCCTTCACGCCCTTTTCGTACCCCAACGTCTTGTACGTGGACTACCTCGGCGGGGTCAGCGCGACCGACTACAACTCGGCGCACAGCCATCTTGCCGCCATGGCCATGGCCGTCAACCTCCACATTGCGAGCCAGAACTGCTATGTGGGCGGCGGTAAAATCGTCAACTCGAACTAGACCATCGGCAATGCGAGATGTCTTCCATTCGTCTCGCCATCTTGCCACTTCGATTCTGCACCTTTTTATTTTTTTTTTTTCCGTTTCTTCTGGACTCAAGCAACGAGTCCGCCCGAGCTGTACCTACCTGAATATCAGGTATTACCGCAGCGGGAACATATTTGTGGCGGGCAACAAGACGTGGTTGCTCACTGCGAGCCCGAGCCTCCAGTCCAGGCGAGTTTCGGTTTTGAAATGTGATAAAAGATAGATTTTAGACAAACCTGTCAAACACACAGCGAAGATGTTTTCGTTTCTTTTCTCCGCCCGTACGGTACTAAGACCTCTCCACCCTGTACGTCTCCGTGACCACAATCCCTTTATGCCCATGCCCATGGCCGTCATGGCGCTCATCCTCACCCGACGTCCTCCTCCTCCTGGCACTCTGCTGCCTCTGGCTCCGGCGGTACTCATCCAGTATCTCCTCATCCGAGGCATTGTCACCCCCACCACCAGCACTGCTACTCCCACTCCCACCACCCCTGCCCACCGTCGTCCTCGTAAACGGCCCGTTCACGCCCAGCTTCACCTCCCGAAAGCTAATCCCATCACCATCATCATCATCCCCACTCCCACTCTCATCACCACCGTGCTGCTTCTTAGACTGATGCTGAATGGGCTTCCCCTCCCCATCAACAAACCCCCCTCCAATCGTACGCAGCGGCACCGAATTCGAATTGCTGTTGCTACCGCCGTCCATCCACCCCGCCGACTTCTGCTTGCGGTAACCTCCGGCGGCAGCCGACGGGGACGAGGACGACGAGGACGTCTCACCGAGGATGAAGCGGAAGGCGCGCTTGTAGAGGGGCCGGCACACGGGGATGCCGATGCAGATGAGCGTGATGGCCATCTCGGCGGAGGACCAGACTATGAGGCCGACGCTGTCTTCTGTTGGGCGGATGTCATGGTGGTTAGTGGTGGAAGGGAGGAAAGGGGGGAAAAGGGGGGAAAGGGGGAAAGGGGGAAAGGGGGAAAGGGGAGAAAAGGGGAAAGAAAGAGAAAAACGGGGAAAGAAGGAAAAAAAGGAGGAAGAAAAGGGGAAGGGGGAAAAGGGGAACGGGGAGAAGGGGGAAAGGGGAGGACATACTGAGGTAGTTGGGCGTGTAGAGGCCTTCGACTTCGGTGGTGCGCTTGATGCCGGCTGCGGCAGCGCTGGGTGCGGTGGAGAGTTCGTGTTAGTTGTTGTTCTGGTTGGTGTTGCGCGGTATTACAGGTCAAGTCGTTGCTCTCAACTCACATCAACCCCAAACTCATACTCCCAGCAATGGTGTATTTCTCGCGTTGTGGCATCTGAAGGGGCCAGACGATGATCCAGGGGAAGATGGCGAAGAAGAAGTCGACGAGGATTGTGGAGACTGTCAAATCAGTTGAGATGCCGAGGCTTGACTGGAGCTGCCTGTGACAGAGGACATACTGCAAAGAATGTAGGACGTTGGCCTCGTGTCGATCGGGCAATAACCGCCTTCAATGCGCCGGTCGTAGACGTAGTTCAGGGGTACGCACGACAGCCAGAAGCAGAGGACTTGGGCTGTTGAGGAGGGAGTCAGCGCTGTGCTCTGCAGCGTCCAGTTATTATAAGGGCAAGAACTGACCGATGGACGCCAACATGACAAGGGCCATGGCAGCCCAGATGGCGATCCGGTGCCAGGCTATCGTGACGAGGCGGAGCAGGAAGAAGCCGAGCGATGCCTTGGCAATGGCCATGCCGACGATGGCAAAGCCCTGCCCGATGCACTCGTAGAGCGTGGCCTTGACGGCCAGGTCCATGGACCCGATCTCGTCCAGCGTCTGCCCGAATCCGTACTGGCCGGCGAGGGTGGTGAAGATGGTGAAGATGAGCAGGAAGATGAAGGCCACAATGTAGACGTGGTCGTCGAGGCCGTAGGACGCGAGACAGACGATGCGCGTGTAGAGGCGTAGTAGTAGGAAGAAGAAGACGAGGCCGGCGAGCAGCCACATCACGCCCAGCGCCCAGGGGGCGTCGCCTTTGAGTCCCATCTCGTCTGGGTGTCGAGCCGTGGTTCTCGGCTGTGGCCGAGAGGGAGAGAGATTGTTGAATGGCAATGGGGGCTCTTTGCGCGCAAAAGGGCCATGGGGACGTCAAAACAAGAGACGGCGCGGGTATTTAGCGAGCGGACGGTGCCCCGAGAGGCCAGGCATTGTTTGGGGGTCATCGAGCTGGGAGCGGCACAGGACACGGCAGGACATGGGCCCTGGTAAAGTCCCCGGTGCTCGAGTCTCGGTGCATGACTTCAGACTCGGAGATCAACAATGCACCGAAGATGTGACGAAGGTCTCGAGGGGCTGATCAATGATGTCTCCCCGGGGCCCTCTGTTGCACCCTTTCAGACACACATCGACAATGACTGCCAGCCATCTGGGTTGATCATGTTACTGTTTTGGTCTTCTCCTGAGGCGTCGTGTCCAAGGGATAAGCTCCGAATTCGTGTGAGCCCTGCCGCGGAAGAACAGCCGCGGAGTGGGAACTTGGAAGCGAAATTGGCATGTTTGAACGGGCCGACCAACGGACGGCCCGGTTGTGTTCAGGACCGAAGCACCGGGCCCGGGAAGAGTAGGTATGTACACAGTAAAACGACGGGATGCATCCTACTGGTCCGGGGGACGCGGATGAGGAGCGCCACTGAGCCCAAAACATGGGGGTTTCAGTTCTTTGCCAGCTTGGATGAACCGGACCATCGCTCTCTGTTGTCTTCCATCAGAGTAGTTGGTCGTCTTGGAAGAACAATCCACGAGATTCAGCGGTTCCAGTCCCCGAATGAGCACCACGGTGCAGCATGAGATCGCCGGCTTGGAGAACGAGGGAACGCGAGATTGTCGGCTGCAAGCCACAGAGAAGCCCCCTCAGTAATCAATCGCAGCCACTCGCTGACAGCACGTTTTCTGGCGTCGCCATCCTCCAGGGGTCCGAGACACGGCGCAAGCGGTGAGCGCTGCAGAGCTGATGAGGGTGCCATTGGCGGCAACCTTGACTGACGCCTGGTCACTATCACCGACAGGGGATAAGACAAACCCTGGCTAGCTTCAGCCGGGGAAGCGTCCGGGACGGCTTGTTCAGGGTTCAGTAAGCCCTAAGCCGTGGCGGGTTAGGGGCTAAGGGGCAAGAGAGATACGGGCGAATGGTTTCCTTCCCCGTGGAAGACACCCCTGATGCGGAGAGCGCCAGGGCATGCGCTAGGGAGCAGCCGAGTGCAAGGCTCGGCCGGGAATGGAACTTTATTAGTTAAACGACTTCTTCACTGCCGTTGTAGTGTAATTGGGGTGGCGGGAGCGACGTTGCAGTGCAGCGTGTCAAGGGGTCGAGAGTGGGTGGGATGGAAGGCATGTGGTCAAAAACGCACAAACAGAACTTACAGAAAAGGCCATGTGCTGCCAGAGACGGCGCACAGCGCGACCACATCTCTGCTAGAGGGAAGTAGGTAGGGGATGCAGAGATTCGAAGGAGAGCCTGCCTCGAGAGAGATTTACCTTGGAGTAGGTATTGTCTTGCCGGCCGCCACCGGCGTCCCCCTGGCCATCCTCAATGATCGGCTGCAGAATTCCATCTGCAACTAGCGATACCGAGACCATTCCAACCTCGTCAACGGCTGCAGGTAGCATCGGCCATCAATTCCGCTAAAACACATGGGGAACAGCCAAGAGGCGTGCTGGTGAACCCCGCTTGCGTCCCGCCGCTCTTCATTATGAGTCCCTGCTGCTGCTCTTCTTCAAGTTCACAATTTGGCATCCAGTGTTCAGGGCAACCTCCCCGCCCTTTGCCATCCTCTTCATCACAGACCTTTCAAGTATTCTTTCCCCCTGGTCACCTCATGGCGTCTGCGTCGCCAGCCGCCGACGGCGGCCTTTTTCCGGCGGAATCATCAGCACTGAATCTGACCTCGTCCTTGCTCGCTGGCGTCTGGGCTAACAAGCTGGCTGCCCTTGTTCTCGCGCCGTCCATTGCTGTGTTTTTGTGGTTCCTGGTCGCCTATGAGACATCGCCCCTGAAGCGGTACCCCGGCCCCTTTTTGGCAGGTTTGTCATGCTTGTCCATTATCCCCTGTTCTCCAGCAATAAACACGGACTGACCTGTTCAGGATGGACCAATCTCTGGCGAGTCTGGCAAGTCATGTCGGGCGAGTATGCCCCCCGAATGAAGAAGCTGCACGAAAAGTACGGCCCCGTCGTCCGCATCGGGCCGAACCTCCTCGACCTCGACCTGCCGGAGCTGTACCGCATCATCTACGGCACCGACGGCAAGTGGATCAAGTCCGACTTCTACCGCAACAGCAGCTCCGTCATCGACGGCAAGATCACGTACCACATGTTCTCCGAGACGGACCCGACCCTGCACGCCCAGATGAAGCGCCCCGTCGTGCGCCATTACTCCGTTCCAGCCGTGCTGGCCCTCGAACCGCTGATGGACTCGGTGCTGGCCGACTTCCTCGACACGCTGCGGACGCGCTACGTCGAACCCGGCAGGACGTGCCAGTTCGGCGACTGGCTGAGCTACTTCGCCTGGGACTTCATGGGCATGGTGACCTTCAGCACCAAGTTCGGGTACATGGACAAGGGCACCGACTTTGACGGCACGCTGGCCATCGCCGACAAGTCGATCGACTACCTCGCCCTATGCGGCCAGATGCCCTGGACCGACTACGTCCTAGACAAGAACCCCATCTACCCAATCGGCCCGCCCAACATCGGCAACGTCACCCGCATCGCCGTCGCGAACCTCACCGCCCGCCTCAACGGCTCAGACAAGAACTTCAACCCCTCCCACCCCGACTTCTTACAATACTTCATCGAGTCCAAATCAACCCACCCGGACCTCGTCAACGACGGCAGCGTCATCGGCTACCTCCTGCTCAACCTCATCGCGGGCGCCGACACCACCGCCATCACGATGCGCGCGCTGTTCTACCACCTCCTCAAGCACCCGCACACCTACCGCCGGCTGCAGGCCGACGTGCGCGCCGCGTTTCCCAACCCCTTCGAGCCGGCATCGTACTCCAAGGCCCGCGCCATCCCCTACCTCGAGGCCGCCGTCAAGGAGACGCTGCGCTACCACCCGGCCGTGTCCATGATCATGGAGCGCATCGTGCCCGAGGGCGGGCTGGTCCTGCCGAATGGTGGTGGGGTGGTGCCCGGCGGGCAGATGGTTGGCATGAACCCTTATGTCGTGGGGCGCAACAGGGCCGTGTTTGGCGAGGATGCTGATGAGTGGGAGCCTGCGCGGTGGCTGCAGCGGGAGGGGGAAGGGGACGGTGAGTATCAGGAGAGGATGCAGCGGTGGGGGCAGAGCCTGCTGGCGTTTGGGGGTGGGTATCGGATTTGTTTGGGGAGGAATTTGAGCATGATGGAGGTGTATAAAGTGGTGCCGACGTTGTTGGCGACGTTTGATATTGAGCTGGAGGATCCGAATGAGGTGTGGTGGACTTGTTCGAGGTGGTTTTACAGGACGAAGGGGGTTGTTTGTAGGTTGAAGCCGAGGAGTGGGTGATTATTTAAGGCGAGGTAGGTGAACAGAAAGCCTGAAGCACCCTGACATGGGAAAAGGCCGTATCCGATGGCGAAGGCATCGTGGGCTAGGTAGTGGAAGCCCTGGAAAAGACTGAATTGGTGGATGTTCTGGAAAGGATGCTCGCGATCCTGCGTGGAAGGCTTCCAGAATCCATGGAGAGCGCGGGGCATCCTTATCTAATCTACAGTGGGCCACCCACCCCGCAAGTGGTCGCTACAGCCCTAACCCTGGTATTTGTTTTTTCGTGTCAGTATCACACATCTACCCAAAGAAAGAACATGGGATCGTGCTTTGGAATTGTTCTCATCCTCTCAACACAGGCCCTTCATGGCCCATCCATCCCAGATCATCAGGCTTCTGCAGGACCGACAGTTGGTGGGCTGCACAACAAGATCATGTGCTTATTCAAGCGAAGCTTGAATGACGATGGCTGTGAAAGAAACGAGGAAGGAGCGGGGCTTGATTTAACTACTAGTACGGAAGCCGGTAAGCCAGTTGTGAACATAACCACTTTGCATCTTGCCATTGTGCCCAATTTTCAATTGGTCCACCCCTCGCGTAACTCAATCCTATTGTAACCAACCACAATAGGAATAGGGCCGAGGAAAAGTGGGCCCCTGCACCCTCGGTTTTTTGCATAACCTTCCTACACCGCCACGCTCCTTCCTTTCTTTTTTTCAAACCACGCTATAACCACTCTTGTAAGTAGCCCAACTTGCAATTCCCCTTAACTACACCAATTCTACACTATTTCAATACAATATTTGTATTCTTTAAACTCTCTTTTATATCTAGCCTTTTTTTTCAACTTAGATTACACTAGAATTATAAAATCTATTGTTTATAGTTATTTATAGCGATTTTTGCGATTTTTATAGTACAATACGTAGTTAGCTACAACTATAATTAAACCTTCCCTCTTTTAGCTAACGTTATATATACTATAATATATCTCGAAGGAGGTTGTAAAACCGCTAACGTATATATATATATATAGAGATCGATATCCTATATACTAAACAACGTTAGTTATAGAACGTTCCTCCTTAAAAAAGGCTTATACCTCTACAATTACTACTTAAAGCTACTTAGTATTGTTATATCTATAGTAGAGTCTAAGACTTAACTAAGTTTATTAGAACTTCTAAGGAAAGATCTAAGTTATATAATATTAGATTAGTCTTTTTCAAGATATATAATTTACTTATAGTAATACTCTTACTTACTAATATAGTAATAATCTCACTATCGTCTAAAGTAAGATTAAAAAACATCGATTAAATATAGTCAAGTAACTTAGGAATAACTTTAAGATATTAACAACAAGCTAGAATACCCTATTACTAAAGATAACGAAGAAGATACTATTTTAAAATACTAATACTAGTACTCGAGGAAAGATTGTTAAAGATTGTTGTAATTGGAGTACCTAACTGGTACTCCTCTATAATCTAAGAACAATGTTATTCCTAGTTAAAGGAAGGAGGTCGAGATATAGTTAAATGTTAGGCTTATAATAGAAGGTAAGAGATAATATTTATATAGTATTAAAAATATAAAGAGATATTACGTAATATACATTCGAAACGGAAAGTATAGAGAGTAACGTAGAGATCTTTTTTACTATAACGTAGAACGAGTATTTAACAAGCATTTAATAAAGTATCAATATATATATACGTATTACAATAACGTACTTGCATAGCGAGTGGGCCAGCATAGCGAGTGGGCCACTTTCATTCACTTTACAATCTCTCGAACCTGATCGCGAATTCCTTCCGCAAAACACAATGGAATCTCTTCCAAAAGAGAGTCGCGTTTTCCTTGCACTCGATGCTCTTAAAAAAGACCCTAAACTTTCACTTCGAAAAGCTACTACGATCTACGAAATCCCACGAAGCTCGCTCCGCGACCGACGCGCTGGAAAGCAACCACGACGCGAATTACCTGCCAACTCGAGGAAATTGACCGACTTAGAAGAAAAAGTGCTTCTTGAGAGGGTACTCGACCTCAACGCGCGAGGATTTCAGCCCCGGCTCTCCGACATTCGAGATATGGCCGATCGTCTTCGCGCGGCACGCGACGCGTCACGTGTTGGACCCCAATAGGCAAACAACTTCGTAGATCGACATAAGGAGCTTACGACGCGTTTTCGACGTCGAATCGATTACGAGAGAACCCAATGCGAAGATCCTAACATAGTAAACGCGTGGTTTCGGCTTGTACGGAACATAATGGACAAGTACGCAATCCAAGAGGGGGATATCTACAATTTCGACGAGACTAGGTTCCAGATGGGCATACTTTCGGGTGCAAAGGTTGTGACAAGCAGGGAACGCCGCGGTCGGCCTCGTACGAAGCAACCTAGGAATCGGGAGTGGGTTACGGTGATCCAGGCCGTATATGCGGACGGCTGGATCGTACCGCCATACTTCGTCGTCAAGGGGAAAAACCACCTCCTCCCCTAGTACCAGGACAGCCGATTCTAGCCCGAATGGAGAGTCCACACGAGCGAGAATGGCTAGACTACTAACGAGATTGGTCTCGATTGGCTAAAATATTTTGATCAGTCTACTAAGCGCCGTACAAGAGGGGTACATCGACTGCTTATCCTCGACGGCCACGATAGCCATCACTCGGTAGCCTTTGAGGATTTTTGCAAGGCCAACAACATCGTTACGCTTTACATGCCTCCCCATTCTTCCCACTTCCTCCAGCCTCTCGATGTTGGTTGCTTCAGCCCGCTCAAGGCCTCGTACAGCAAGCAAATCGAGCGGATAATGCGGATGCAGATCACCTAGATCACGAAGGAGGACTTCAGCGACGCGTTTGTCGAGGCATTCCACGCCTCCATCACACCAAACAACATACAAGCGGGCTTCAGAGCAGCTGGCCTCGTCCCTTTCGACCCC